>PYXC01001756.1:632500-740000 GCA_015244755.2 Tenualosa ilisha
TAAAGAAGCATGCTGGCTCACTCTCATGACCAATCACCAAGATCATTAACACATCCTTTAGAGAAAGAATGTTTCCAAAGGAGTGGATGTCAGCCATTGTCATACCAGTCCATAAATCAGGAGACACAACAAATATGAATAATTATAGGCCAATCAGTATTTTACCAGGTGTTTCCAAAAATGCAGGTAAATGTGTGGCTGATCAATTAAGCACTCATCATAATTGTAGCCCCTATTCGCTGCATCTAATGCAATTCAGCTCCTGAACCAGTCTCTACAGAGACAGCAAACTGCTGCTTTGTGGAAAAAGTAGATAAAGGAGGTATTGTTGGAGCCGTATTCTTAGATCTCAAGAAGGCCTTTGATACTGTACATCATGAGGTACTTTTACATAAACTAGATCATTTCAGCTTCTCCCCCAATACAAACAAGTGGATGAGGTCCTACCTAGCAGATAGGGTGCATTGTGTAAAGGTGAGAGGTGAGACATCACAACCTCTGAGCAGCACACTGAGTTTTCCCCAGGGATCCATCCTGGGACCTATTGTTTTCAGGTTATATAGAAAGGATGTGCCATGTGTATGCACAGTATGTGAGATACAGATGTGTGCTGATGACACAGTCATCTATGTTTATGCATGAGCTAAAGCACAAGAAGCTGCTACACTCGGTGCTGTGATGACACATGTACATGGATGGCTTGTGGATTCACACTTACATCTTAATGTGAAGGAAACAGTTTGCATGTACTTTAGCAAGACACACAATGCTTCTGATTAGCTTCATTCTACTTTATCTTTTAAAATACAAGTAATGCAAGTGACTAGCTATAACATAGCAAGCTTCTGATATATAAGGAACTGTCTAAAAACACTGATTGCAAAATGATACAAGAATGCCTTAATTATTCTCTATTTAATATACTGTGTGACGAGCTGGACTCAGGCAAAGAGCTCAACACTAAAACTCATTCGTTCATTGTATAAACAATCACTCAAGGTGTTAGACAAAAAAACCTACATGTCATCATCAGTGTAAAATTCTTGACAAATATAGTCAATATAATAGCTGGGACAACATCATCAAATACAACAATGCCTGCCTGGTTTCTTCTAAATGGCAAAGCTTCACCACCACTTAATGTTTATATTCACCCAAAAGCCAACCAATAGAGCCGCAGGATCCTCTGCAAAGGATCTGCCCCCTTTAGTTTTTACATGGGCTTCTGGGACATGCTGAATGTGGTACCCAAAGGGGCAAAAATATAACTGGGAGAATGGCCATGAGGAGACTTCACAGAAATCAGTGGAAATTTGAGTCCTTTATAAAAAAAAAAAAACTGTGACAGGAATCTAGGCATGATTAGAAAAAAGAAGAAGGTAAAATGAAAAAGACGAAAAGAAAAAGAGAAAAAAAGAAAGAGTCCAAAAGAAAATAAGAAAGAGAGCAAAAGAGCGATGGAGAGATGCTGGACTGAAGCGTGACCCAGTGCCCGTGCCAGTGTGACACATGCCAGGGGAAGTGTTGCTTGGGCAGGCAGGAGCAGCACACCTGGCGAGCTGCCATTGGCTGAGGGTGAGGGGTGGCATTGACACAGGCTTGGCAAAACCGTTGTTTGTGCTGGACGTGTTCAATGTCACCTGACCATATCTGGGTGATATCCAGGCCATATGAACATCATAGCAGTGCAACAACAGAGCCATATAACAGCCATAATAGGCTAACATCAGTGCCACAGTAGGGCCATATGATAGCCACGTTAGGACCATATCAGCACCACAACAGAGCCATAGAACAGCCACAGCAGAGCCATATGACAGCAACAACATATCTGCTTCAGGGTCTGCTGCTGTGATGGGTTTCAAGAATTACAATCTGAGTCAATGAACAGCAAGTGCTGCTGACAAAGTCTTTTTTCCCTCCCATTTAGCTCTGCGTTTTCATCACCTGCCTTACTACCAAGCCCCCTTACAGTCGAAGTCTGCCTCAGACAGTTCCTCACTGCTGCCTCTGCATATTACAGTTTTAGAGTTGGAGAGCCGCAAAAGATTTGTGGTGCAAAGGGAGATCCTGGATATTACCATTAGCCGATGCTCGCCAAAACTGAACACGGCACCTCAACCTCTAGACCACACCAGTGTGTGTGTGTGTGTGTGTGTGTGTGTGTGTGTGTGTGTGTGTGTGTGTAAGTGTAAGCCCAAGTCTTACAACCACACCTTAGAGATGCTTTTTGGCCTGACAAAGAACTTCTGTTGCAGTTTAGACACAGTAGCATTTTATCAGAGTGTGGACATTTTAATCTCTTCCTCTTTGCCATATTTTGCCCATCACGTTGGACCTAATGGCCACATACTCAGCGCAGTGTGACTGAAACAGATGGTCTTCTCATATACATGCTGCATACGAGATGAGATAATGACTCCTGACGGAGTAGGAGTTCATTTATTGGCTCATACCCCATTTGAACTACGCTATACAGAATTATTGTCGCATAAAAATGTACTGTTTATTTACAGATTTACAGTGCATGTCAACACAAGCATCGTTGAAACTGGAAAGCATTATTTTTCTCTGATAGGGCATTTACTGTGTGCCATGCCACTCCAGGATCTGCATTACAAGCATGCCTTACAGGAACACCTCCAGCGATGTGTCTGTGCTGCAGCACTTGGACTGTTTTTCCAGGAGTAGGACAATACAGAGACATCCAGGCTGACAGGTAGCCTCCCCCCTGAGCCGCTCCGCTTCATTGAGCTGAACTAATTAAATCCCCTTCTCTTTTTTCCCCAAACCGCCCTCTTTTCAGCATTCATCTTCGCCAGGCTATTGATTTAAGCATGTGACAGTTCTATGACTCCCCATAAAGATCGGTGTCTGTTTGCATTAACCACAACAGATAACATCATCCACACTCAAAGGCAAAAAGAGCAGAAGAGACGCGCTTCAGTCCGTGGCAATGAGAATCATATTCTGCCATAAAACTCAAATGCCAGGGCGTTATAAATTTTATTGAGTCAATTGTTTTTATTATCTAATCACCTATAGATTTACTACATCTTTTTACTATATCCGGCCATTGCCCAGTCTTCTATCAACTTTCATTGCCTCTTTATGCATAGTTATGTAATATTAGATTATTTACTGTTTACTACAGCATCGCCTCTCGTCTGAGCGTCTGTCAAGCTGGGGGTGACTTATATGGCTATGGATAAGAGAGAGAGACAGAGAGAGAGAGAGAGAGAGAGAGACAGAGACAGAGAGAGAGAGAGAGAGAGAGAGATGAAAGATTGAGTAAAAAGATAAAAAAACAAATTCAGCAGTATCCCTTTTTAACCATTCCAGCCACAACTGCAGCAACAAAGCAGACAAAGCCAGCCCTCATTCCTGCATTGGCCATTGATCTATTTCATAAGCATGTTAACATCGGAGAACTGTCAGCATGTGTGTGTGTGTTCATCTGCTGTCTGTGGAAAGTCTTTCCCTCTGCAGTTCTTAGGTTTAAATGTACTTTGTGCTTCTGTGTTGATGTTTTCATCCAGTTCTGTTTTGTTTTTTGTACTAAAGTATGTGCCTTCTACACATATCCATGCCTACAGTACAAATGAAATTTCAACATTTATCAATGAATCTAAGAGTAACTTGAGTTTGAGTGTGTGTGTGTGTGTGTGTGTGTGCACGTGTGTGTGTGTGTGTGTGTGTGTGTGCTCTCTCTCTCACCAGTCCCGTTGCGAAGAAGACCGCGAGCAGCGCCAGGCAGGCTCCCATGACGATGAGCAGCAGAAAGACGATGAGGGGATGCTGCTGACTCATACGGTAGTAGGACTCGTACAGCCAGTCCGCTCCCTGCTGCTGATGCTGCTGCTGCTGCTGTTGCTGTTGCTGTTGCTGATGGTGCTGCTGCTGGTTGTGCCCCCCGGACCCTGCTGCCGCCGCCACCAACCCCGCAGCTTTGCCCGTGCCCGTGCCCGTGCCCTTGCCCATGCCCATGCCCGCTCCACGCCACCCTCCTCCTGATCCTCCGGTGCCGCCTCCGTCGCCACTGCCACCCAGAAGGTAGCGTCTCCTCCGCATCACCAGGCGCCACATGGAGAAAGCCCCGTGCTGCTGCCGCTCCTCCGGCTGCTGCTGCTGCTGCTGCTGTTGGTTGTACTGAAGCTGAAGAGGCTGGAGAGGCTGGAGGGGCTGCTGGCACTGCTGCTGCTGCTGCTGCTGGTGGTGCTTCTGTCCCAGGGAGGGGAAGGGCTTCCAGGAGCAGGGCTCCCGCTGGGCTGGGTCCCCCCTCAGAGGAGAGGCAGGCAGCTGGGTGAGAGAGCCGCTGGTGCTGGAGCCCAGCATCCTGGAGCTCCCCTCCGCATGGTGGAGGGAACACAGGCGGAGAGAGACAGAGTAAGAGAGAGACAGAGAGAGAAAGAGAGAGAGAGAGAGAGACAGACCGAGGAGAGGCGCGCCGAGAAGAGAGGAGAGGAGCTTTGTGCGTGTGTGTGTGTATATGTGTCTGAGAGAGAGAGAAGATGTAAATAAGTGTGTGTGTGTGAGAGAGAGAGATAAGGAGAGAGAGAGAGTCAGAGGAGGTGATGAGAGTGATGGAGAGGGGGAGTAAAGGAGGGAGAGAGAGAGACAGAGGGATGTGTGTGTCTGAAAGAGCACACACGCGTGAAAGAGTGTGTGGTGGAAGAAGAGAGTGTTACAGAGAGAGAGAGAGAGAGAGAGAGAGAGTGTGTGCAGCGTGTTTGCGTGTGCTAGAGCGAGTGACTGAGAGCGAGCGAGAGCACAGCCTCTTTGTGCCGAGAGGATGAGTGAGAGAGGGAGGATGTGTGAGGAAGAGCGGGTGTGTGACATAGAAAGAGAGAAAGAGAGACAGACATACAGAGAAAGAGTGCAGATAAGCTTCAGCATACAGTGTGTGAGTGAATCAGTGTGTGTGTATGTGTGTGTGAGAGAGACAGCAAAACAGAGAGAAAGGAAGACAGACAAATAGACAGGAAGAGCAGATATGTCAGTGAGCCCGTGTGTGTGTGTGTGTGTGTGTAAGAAAGAGAGAGAGAGAGAGAGAGAGAGAGAGAGAGAGAGACAGAGAGAGAAAGAGAGAAAGAGCAGCAGCAGTGAACCACGGTGTGTGGGTTTGAGCGAATCAGAGGAAACGCTGCGCGCATTTGTGTGTGTGAGGAGAGGAGGATACTTCAGTGTGTTTCAGAGAGTTAAAGAGGGATGATACACAGAATGCTTTATGTGTGTGTGCATATGTATGTGTGGGTGTGTGTGTGTGTGGCAAGAGCAAATAGGAGGAGACTGAAAATAAACAGGGAGAGAAAGAGAATAAGAGGACAGGAGTAAAAACTGGACAAAGCAAGAGTAAAAAGAGGGAAATGGGAAAAGAGAGAGAGAGAGAGAAAGAAAGAAAGAGAGGGAGTTCTTTCAATAAAGAAGGATGAGAGAAGACGTGTGACTAAAGAAGGAAAAGCTAATGGCTTAGTGTTTAGTGCCACAGGGAGATAGAGCAGGAAAGAACAGAGAGATGGAAGTCCGAAAGAGTAATGGAGGGTGAGCTAAAGGGAAAAAAAGAAGTGAAAGACAGGATGAAAAAGAATAGAAAGACAAATCAATAGATGCGAAGGGACTGTTAATGACTGCAAGCACACAAAGGGCAGGAGTGAATCTATAGGACATTACGGGATTTGAGTTCATTTAAAAGGTGTCACCGTTTCTTCCCACTCTCCCACCCTTTCCTCCCTCCCCATTTCTCTGTATCTCTCTCTTCCAAGCTCTCTTTTTCATTCTGGCTTTCTCCTTTCTCTCTATTCTTGAGAAGCTTCATTGATTTTCAGGCAATCCATGATTCTATAGGTTCTGATCCAATGGGTCCACAGCAAAATAGGACTAGATCCCGACCCAGTGTGTGCACTAGATGCCACCCCTCCATGGCCTGTCAATTCAATTATATTTATACAGCCGTTCACAATAGTATTGTCTCATGGCGCAAAGAACACCCAAGAACAACAGGGGCTTGGAAAAACCTTGGGCAGATCCGTGGCTCAAGGGGCTAAGCCAACTGCCAGGGGCCATACAGCAAAAATATAACCAAAATATTGCCCCACATTATATGGTAGCCAACCACAACAAAAGAACTTGCTTATCTAGATCAGTAGGAGAGAGAAGGGGGAAGCTATTAGGAGAGAGCGAGGGATTGCATCTCTTTGCATTATTGTATGTTAGCTTTGTTGACACTGCTTCACTGAGCAGTGAAAAACAGAGAGAGGGGGGAGAATGGGGGGGGGGCTTCGTGGTGGAGGTAGGGTGTTGATCAGTAGAAGCAAACTCAAGATTTCCTCCCGACTCCCAAAGATAACCTACCAGTTATAAATAGAAACTTTCAACTTCAGCAAAGAGCACTCTTCACAGTTCTCATCTAAATATACACTCTCTCTCTCTCACACACACACACACACAGACGCGCACACACACACACGCATGCAGCTCGGAAATCTGGCATCATCTCTGAGGTGCAGAAGTGACTCATCCATTGACTTTGCCATTACATGTCAACAAAGATAAAATCAACGAATCTGTTTCAAGTCCTTCTGTGATTCATACTCTATCATTATATAGTCAGTGTCAGGGACTAATACTTCATAGGCTTGGGAAACACATGGCAATGTGATATTTATAATCTTGGATGGCATCTTTCAGTAAGCTCACTGAAATTGTGATATCATCATAGTTCTGTGCCTGTGATTTAATAATGAGTTTCAGATATTTGGATGTTGTAGTTTACTGACAAGCTGAACCATTCCTGAATTCCATACAATATTAAAAATCTTACTTTGAAGTTAGCTTCAAACTAAATAAATTAGCAAAATGGACCACATGAGTTTTGACTAACTCAATGCAGGCTATGAGTGCCATAGAACAGGACATTGTTATCGAATAATAATTCAATAAAAAGAATTCAAAAAGTTAAAAAAAGTTTCTATACCTGTATTTGTTTACTAACAACAACCAACTGTCTTAAAATAATCAATAATCAATATCAAATACATGAAACCTATGCTGAACTGGTAATCTAGGGTTAACGTGTAGCTATATTTGTCATACCTCTACCTAAGCAGCTGGGTGACAAAGGCAGGGACAAGCTTCCTCTCACTTCTCTTGTTTGGGACAGTCTTTGCTGCCTGACAACCACAAAAGAAACATCCAACACGTCATCTTGCCTTTGTCAGTCTGACAGTTAATAATAGTGAATATTCATTCTTGTATTGCTTCTCTGAGTCAGATACTGTTTTCTTTTCAGGGAAAAAGAGGCTGGCGACAAGTGAGCGGCAGACTTGGCAAAAGTTTTCAGTTTACTCTTCTTTGTAGCTTCCATCACAAAGCCTGATTGAGTGACAAGGCAGATTCAGCAGACTGAATTTTGTGAGTGAGGACTGTAAGAAAAGATACTGCATTGTAGCGTACAAAGTCCTCATACTGGTCCTCTAGCCAATGTCTGATGTGAAGAGAGAAAACAGAAGAGGAGAGAGAAAGCGGAGAGAGAAGAGGACGAAGGGCTGACAAAGTGCTGAAGGTCTTAGCAGGAGTCTGGCATGTGTCGACAGGTCAGATGTAGTGTGGTTGGAAGTGATTTTGAGTGTGCTGTGTGTGTATGTGTGTGTGTACATGTGTGAGCATTGCAGTTGTTGTGACTGGGTGACGATTTACCTCACCATTTTCATCCACAGACCTGTGTATTAAGCACCTGCTCTCCTCTGAGACTGAGAAAGATATGAAAACACACACACACACACACCATCAGCTCAGTCTCCTCTGCCTCCTCCTCATTCCCTTGGTCCCATTCCACCAATCAAAATACAGATTCAGGGTGTGCCACGGGGAAGACTTGTTTCCACAATCCCCTTGTTCCCTCTCTACCAATCAGAATGCAGATTAACAGTGGAACAGGGAGCCGGGGGGGGCTCCAGCCAATCAGAACTCAGCACTCCACCCGTCTCCACTGGTTGAGCGGGTCTGATCTGGACTTAAGCCTGCACAAAGACAAATCAGCACAATAAAACTGTGAACTGAGAACCCCTCAATACAACAGACGCATAGACCTCTACAGGATTGCGCAATCCCTCTTTTGGCTTCCGAGTTCTATTTTTAGAATTAATACGGGACGGGGGGGGGGGGGGGGGTGCTGAATTGATGCAGTTTTAAAGGGTAAAGAATGGATTGGTCGCAGCCTTTGTAAAGGTAGGGAAACTGTCAGAAAGTCTGAGAATACTGAAGCGGAGTGATTCAAGAGTCTACAGGGACATATGAGCTCTTCGGCTCAGAGCTAGTCGCTGCAGGGGAGATTGAGTTAAGCGAATCGGGGATGTTTGAACAATGAGCTCAGGGTGCTAAGGCAGAAACTACTCCCATATCTGAGCACATGTTTATCTCTCTCACAAACACACACACACCCACACACACACACTGTTGTCCCCATCGATGAGTGTATGTACAATGTGTACGCAGCTGATATATCACTGCGGGTGCTTCAGTAACACTGAATTAATTGAGGCTTCCTGCATCAATGGAGCTGCGTTCATATCTCCAGCCCCACTTTCCCAAGCATCCACCATGGCTGGGACTGGTGTAGCTCTGCATTTAGTTCCAGTTCCTGTGAGCTCTGTGTTTAGCTCTAGTCCCTGTGAGCTCTGAATTTAGTTCCAGTCCCTGTGAGCTCTGAGTTTAGTTCCACTTCCTAATGAGCAGTACAGCACAGCACTGCACAGGGGTATAAATGCTCCCTCCATAATTACAGTACTCGCATCATTTCCACACTAAGTGAATGTGTGAACCGTAGCTGGAAATATGACATGTGGAATGTTCACAATGAATTCATTCAAAAGCTGCTGACTAGTAGGTCTTTGTCTCAGATCTGAAGATTTTCCTGCATACCTGGAGGTGATGGGGGCTGAAGCCAGTCCCATCCCAAAGCCATGCCTTCAGGTTCAGCTGAGCAGAGCTACAGAAACAGCACTCATCATCTGCTTTCTCTCTAATTAGCATCTTCAAAGGGAATTAAGGGACACACACACACACACACACACATTCAAGAACACACATAGAAATACACACACAAGCACGCACACATAAACACACACACACACACACAGACACACATATCTATGCAGAGTAAATGACGCCGATGCTGACATCTATACCTAATTAAGCTAGATTAATCTTACTAAAACATCTGGTGCTTACAGAGAAGTATTAATGCAGACACTGTTGGGCACCTCCTGAGAAGCTGTTCTGAGGTGCTGGATGATATTCAGATACCCAGTAAGGATCTCATGCAGCCTGATAAGCCCCTCCAGCCAACCACTGACCCCTCCGGAGCAGGTGGAGCAGCGGCCTCTCCTCTTCACACCAATGCTGCTGTACCCACAGATTGACAGATATATCATGACCTTTAGCTGGGGAAAAGGCCACCAGTCATGAAACTTCCACCTTTTTTTTTTTTTTTTACTTTTTTCATTCACTGTCTGTTTCTCTCTATTTCTTGCCCTCCCTCCTCTAGACCATTTCATTTACTTCTTTCACTTCCCTGTTTCCCACTCTTCTCTCTCTCCCTCTCTCTCTCTCTGTCTGTGGTGGTGGAAGTAATCATGAACCAGAGATACGTCTTCTCACACAGTCTCAGCAGAGGCCATATTGGTGACAGTGTGAGAGTGATATGAGGTTGCTCTCCTCTGTGAGGAGGAAGATAGACAGACAATCTCAGAAATCTGTTCACCAAATCTGACATACCCTGAGAGAAAAGATGGAAAAAGATTCCTGGTCGGGGCCGGTCCATTACAAATACACACATCTGACTGGGGGATTGGGGGTGGTGCGTGGTGTGTGTGGCTCACTCTTCATCTTGGTGTTCCTTTCGATCCCAGTTGCCATTACTGCTGTGTGTGTATTCTTATCACTGGTTTGACAGCTGTTGGTAGATGCAAGTTCCCTCTAATCAAGACATGAGAGAGAGAGAAAGAAAGGGGGGGTGGGTGGGAGTGAAGGGGAAATGCTTCCTATTTCATGGCTGAGTATTGTTGAAAATGACATTTAGAAAACACCAATGGATTACACGGATAGCTAAATATCTTGTGTTGGTTATGTGTGTGTTTGTGTGTACGTGTACAGCGCATTTGTGCGCATTTCAATATTAGTCTCACACATAACTGACCTTTTACATATTGGACAATTGAAAGGTTAACAGAGTGTAAATTCATTCTTTCTCATGTTGTAGCGCACACTATCACCAACAGACTGATAAGAGAAGATAGCACAAAGCAATTCAGTATACAGAGCACATTACAGCAGAGCACATTACAGCAAATACACACACACATACTGAGGAAATGTCCAGATGTACCATGCAGACATACCCTGGATGCAGAGTACCCACAAGTTCAGTGTCCAGTGCCACATGTCTGGAGCAACACCTACAAGACAGAACCACACAGTATTGTAATCAACCATATACTGAATATCATTATTGCATTTCATATTATGTACACACAGCATATGGAACATTACAGCCTGTAAACTGAGGCTGCTGCTCAAGTGTATGTGTGAATACTTCATCATGAAAGTCATGAAAGTGAATTCTGATTCAGAGAGGGTGCTAATCAGTTGAGCTGTACAGTGTACATGACAAGGATTAAGCTTAGCCCTAGACTGAAAGAGCATTGCAATAGAAAGCAGCTTTCAAAGCTTTTCGTCTGGGACTAGGCTCAATCCATGAAGTCCCATAAGCCATTTTGTAGAGTAGGCTTACATACACAAGGACTATAGCACTCAGCTTCTTTTAATCACTGCTTTCTCTCGCACAAGACTTATAGAACACGGCCAGTGGAATCAAAAATCAAACTGAAATTTCCCCAAATCTTTCCATGATACAAGACTGACATTTGTTTATATTGAGTCAATGCAAGGAAGTTCCATAGTAAAGATCTTGGTATGAAACATGCCAGTACATTCCATACCAATTCCATTTTCTTTTGGCCAGTCATATACATACACACTGACTGGTCTTCAGTCACTGCTTTCTAACTGCAGAGTTCCTCTGGTGCTCTGCATCAGCTCTTCTCTACACATTAACTAAACAATTTGTTCACCTGCCACATGCTCTCTAAGAAACTTCTTCAGTGTTCTCTAGTCTCAACCCCATTCTACTATGCTGAGGAGTCTGAAACACCCAACATGGAATCAGGGTGGGTTTGAAGTCTTCACTCTTACAGCACTTGACTCAAGAGAATGGTCCTGTCCCCAAGCTCTGTAAATCTATACAGAACATTTTGTGGCATTACATGAGCTCCATCTACAGGAGAAAGATGTGTATTACAGTCTATCAGTGGATATCAGGCTTTCGAAATAATTTAAGGATTTTACAAGGGAATGAAATGACTATTAGATTACCATGACTTATCTTTAACAAAGGCTTGTGGGATTTTCAGATTGGCACAAATCCTATTACATTGACTCTATACCTGCTGGCAAAAGCATCTATTAGTTTGCAATCTCAAAAGAAAGTCTAGAACTTTAGGCTTTTCCTAAATCAAAGTATGACTTGACACCAACATACAGTACAAACGCAGTAAGAAATTTTATTCTGGGAAGACATTTAGTTATTACTTTACTACAGTGCTCCAAGTTTTCAGTTTCATTTAGGCAAATAAAGGCTATTTTCTCGGTCTATTTACAAAAGACAATTTACAAAAGACATTTACAAAGACGAAAGTCAACCCCACGTGAGGGCTTTCAGCTTCTCAGCCCAGCAGGCTTTAAAACAAAACAAAACAA
This sequence comes from Tenualosa ilisha, assembly GCA_015244755.2. NCBI lineage: Eukaryota > Metazoa > Chordata > Actinopteri > Clupeiformes > Clupeidae > Tenualosa > Tenualosa ilisha. The sequence goes on from PYXC01001756.1 coordinate 644,315, forward strand.
AACAAACACAAATAAAGGTAAACATGAAAATGCTTCAAAGTCCAAGGTGCTATGACAGGGGTTATGGAAAGTCTGTGTGTGTGTGTGTGTGTATGTCTGTGTCTGTCCATGCATGACAGACAGAATGACAGGGAGAGAGAATGCTGTTTGTGTGTGTGCGTACAAAACCCTGTGTGACAGAGAGAGAAAGAGAGTGTTTGTGTATGTGTGTGTGTGTGTGTGTGTATATTCTCAGGATGAAAGCTTCCTGCAAAGTGAGGAGATCTGTGTTAGGCAGCTGGTGATTGCAGGAGGCACAGGCCCCGTCGCTTCTCCTCGCCACTCCCCCAGTGCTGCCAAGGCCTCTTTGGGGTTGCTAGGTGACAGGTCATATATGGCATAGGCTGCTGCTAGCTGCACTTCCCACGACACCCCTAGCAACAAAAGAAAAACATGACATCTTAAAAAACCTGTCAGTATTTAACAATTAGCACTGTATTATAGCATAGTATAAACATACTATTTAGTAACTAATTACTATTAGATTTTACACTGTTATTGGTAATACATTAGCCCTGTGTGACAGGATGGTCACAACTATTAGTGTTCCAATTAGGCTGGCAATTGTCTCATACTATATTATCCTGGATTCCTATGTGAATTTATTTATATAATTGTATGGTGCAATACTATAGTAAGACCTGTGTGAAAGATGAGTGTTGCTACAATGTGACGTGCAACTCAAAGATAATTAAGCTAGACTTACTCATCCAAACTCACACTATCAGTAAATCTCTGCCATCAACTGGGTAAAATGATGGCTATGGTGGAATGATACATAGACTGTAAACGCAATTTATTTGTCATTCACAAACAGCCCTGAGAACAACAATCAACTTTTCTAACTGATCTCTTGCCTCCCACAGGTGTCTTTGCTCATCATGTTAGTGCTCTTGTGGTTAGACACACTGTCCAATCCTACATCACTGGCTACCTCTCCCAGCCCTCCCGACTCCTGTTTCAGCTCCATGTGATGAGTGATCCATGCAAACACAAACCTTCAGCCTGTCCTTGCTTGCCAAGCATGTTGATGACGGCGGCCATCTTGCAGACGGCTGTGGAGTACTTCTCCTTGATGCCCTGCTGGCCCAGTCGCCCTGCGACACAAGAGAACAGCACTGTGAAAGAGCATCGATTCATGCGCTGAATCCCAATGCCCTCCCGACCCTAAACCCTGAACCTAATCAAGGATTTAACATGGCATGAGTTGATTTTATACGACTCAAGTCTTTGAGGGTTCAGGGTTTCCAGAGGATATCGGGATTCCGCCGCGGAGGCTCTAGATGAAGCTGAGCCTCCACAGCAGCAGTGAGGCCCAATTCTGACTGAGGACTAATAGCAAGCGCACACAGGGCAGATGTCACTGAACTGACCGCTAAAGAGCACCAACGGCCAACTGCAACTGGCGGCCAGCAGAAACTGACGAGCCAGCAGACGTCTGCTGCAGACACTCATCAACGGGCCTGACACAAACACTGCTGGCCCAAATTGTCTACCTTTAACTGACAGATACAGATAGACAGATTCATGCCTGGCAGACAAATCATGCCAAACTCTGATCTTACCGATCAGTCGGAGAACAGCTGCCACAGTCACGTCCTGGATAGGGCCCTTCTGTGTGCGGGGCTGGGTCACCCAGGCGTTCATGATGGGCCACAGGTCATTGCTAGAGAGAAGAGGACAAGAGCAGGATGGCCCGGTGGCAGCAGAAAACATGTTAGAGGGATGTAATGTCTTCAGTTAGATTGCACATCACTTACAATCCAGCACAGCAACATATCAGAACCTTGACAGGGTAAGGTGGATGATACACAAGGCAGTGGCTGGACAATGGGCCTCCTTCACCAATACCAAAAGGCTCATTTCCATTGGTCTTACAAGCAGCAATATAGTTCCATAGAAAACAAAAGAACAGTACAATATATAAAACAGCAGCATTCCACATGACTATAATGCCCCCCCACACACACTTTGTATAAAAAAAATTAAAAAACAAAGTAACAAGATTGCTCCAGCTTTGAAGCCAATATGTATTAAAGATTGTGCAATGATGGAAGGAACTTGATTTATCTAAAATTCTGAGAGCTTGTTTGTATAAAGATATTACCAGATTTAGTGTAGTGGAGTTTGCAATGGCCCAGATTGGTAGACAGCAATTAATATGCCACAAATTTTTCTATAACCTTGGACATAAAAGGAAGGGTGCTTATTGGTCTATAATTTGATACTGAGTGAGGGTCATCACTCTTAAAAACAGGCACAACAGCTTCCAGTATTCAGGAAAACTCCCCTGGCCCTGAATCAATGAAATATTCACAATAAGAGTAATGAGATTAATCAGTACACAGGCACACTCCTTGATCAGAGTCCATTTAATACACATTCTTTGACGATTTGGGTTTAAACTGGCAATAGTAGCTACAGATTCTAGCTTGTAAACATGTTGGCTTATAACATTGATGATGGCATGGGCCACATAAATGTGATTTAAAAACAGTCAAAATGTTTTTGGTTTTATTAAAAGTTTAGAAAATCCTTTCATTTGTAAACTGCCATTTTTATAAAAAAAAAAGTGATATCATCTTGTTGAGCTAATCAAAGTCCAATCAAGGTGCAGCAATCAAGCTGCACGTAGACACCATCAATATCAATCAGGTGATGTCACTTTTTTACCAAGAGAGCACTTAGACCTAAATGCAATGGCAGCTGACAAGCTCTTCAAATTAAGGGATTAATTCTAAATTAAATCTAACATAGATTAATTCTAATTAAATCTAAAAGTTGAAATAATAAAGAAAGCATTCTGATTGTCTTAGATTATGTTAAATACAGCTGATGCCAAGGGCAGTCTTATAAGGCCAACATGTCTGACTAGCCAGGGATCCCTTTAAGATCTCATTTAAATTATTTAAATCCGTTATATCCTACAATATTGCACAAACTAATCTGTGCTCCAGGAGTGCTCTTGAGTATGCATGAATTTCGTTTTTCCCCCAACAGCACATATCAGATAACAACATTGGTGAAAGCCAGAATCATTGTGGAAACTGTGCAAGTGGGGTTTAAGAACAAATCTCCTCATAAGAGCAGTTAGTAAATAAGGCCCATCGTTCCTGAGTGCTGTTGTTCAGCTCTGCTCAACCACTGATATTAGGCAACAGTTTAATCAGTTCCATCCATAGGCAAGCGGAAATCATCATCCAATCAGGGAGAATCATGAGAGAGGTTATGTGGTGGCCTGTATGGTTGCAGCACCACTCCAAAATGTACCCCATAGCAACGTTACCATAACATTTCCTAGTGGTTCTGGGACCCTATGATCATATTACAGGACCATATCCACAGAAGTATATGCAGCCCTTAAAAGGATGCTCGACTAGTAAGGTATTTTGACCTTATATTATATACCTTTGTAAAGTTTGTCAACTGCTATTGCGATTTACGTTGTTTACTTCTTGTAAAATTGGTTGAATTGGACATTATAGCGTAATGAACACTTCCTCTGTTCAGCATATACCGTTTTCACTCAAGCACACCATAACTCAGGAATACAATGTGGGAGCCAATATTCAAACTTTATATGAAAAGGAAGACGGTCAGAGAAGTGAGAAAAAAAAGAGTGGATCGATATCAATGTGTTTATGTGCTGCAACAGTGACCGCCGCAGACCAGCGCAACTTCATGATGTCAATTTTTACCCAGAAGGCATGAGAATTAAAAAAAAACAATGGCAATGGACTAAGCAGAGTGCACGGCACAGCAGACGTAAAGTCCCAGAAGGTCTTTCTTTCAGGATGGTCGAGAGTTTATGGTTATTTAGCATTTACGTTGGTAAACAATTGTACTGAGGCTAGTAGAACAAGCTAACTATGAAATAAACCCTGAACTGGCAAGAAACATGGAGAGCTTATTAGTTAGGCACACTTTAGATAAATACTAAACTAGTATTACTACACAACTCACTTATGTCTAATATCAGTATTAATCTACTGTATAGTACATCACAAAAATAGACATTCAACAGAAAAGAGTAACCATCTTCAACAAAAGTCCGTCTGGGACATTACGTCTGCTGTGCAAAGAGCCCATTTATGGAAAGGATCTTCTAAAACATCAAGTGTTATCTGCATTTGCATAGCTGACAGCAACGTCAATGATATAGGGCCAACATATCTTACTAGCCAGGGATCCTTTTAACACTGTGCAGTGTTTCTAGAAACATCCAGGGAACATAATGGCATGAGTTCACGTACCGGATAATGTTGTCATGTGTCCACTTCCACTTCTGATGCGCACACAAGAGGTCAAGGGTGAAGATGTACTCCCACGACGTGGGGCAAAGGTCATCACCGTGGCGACTGTGGCGCTGAAATTGCATCTTCTCTCCGGTGCGTACTGCTGTCATTGCACTGTTGATTAGCTGAGGTATATCACATGGCTTCTGTCAAGCAGAGGATTTGGGGAAAGAAATTAAAATGGTTGAAAACGTTGGGGGGAAAAAATAGGAATTGGGCAATTTATTTTTGTTTATATTATATTATTATTAATCAAGAATACTGTTGATTCTATCAGTCAGCAACACTGTGTTAGCAGACCAGGACCAGCTTCAGACAGTGCCGACAGTGGGCTCCATCTTTATTTCCACCTGAATCGAACACTAGGCACGAGTGAGTCTGTACTGACCGAATCCCAGTGGAGGTAGTGGCTGAGGCAGAGGAGGACGTCGCCCTGTGCCTGTGCGTGGGCCACCGCCTGGATGGCTCTGCTCAGGCCACTCTTATGAGTCAGCAGGCTGGGCCAGGTGGTCACCAAGAACAGCAGGAGTTTGGCAGCGTCTGGGAAGTCTGCTCGCGCGCACGCACGCACACACACACGCACGCGCACGCGCACACGCACACGCGCACACGCACACACGCACACACACAGAGAGAGAAATCACACTAGTTAAGATTTACATTTTGACAAATGCCTCTGTTCTGAGAATTTTCAACTGTTCAGTTAGCACCCCCCCCCAACCCACAAAATGGCTACATAGGTGCAGACGTGCAATCTTTCCTAAAACACATTAAACTTTTTGTGAAACTCACCAATTGGTCAGTGGTGTTCACCGATACTTCAAACTGCTTCAAAATCTCAAGTGAAAGTTTACATACGGTTGTAAAAGGTTTGAAAAAACAGGTGAGTAAACGAGAATGAATGGTCAAAAACCTGTTGGAAACCATACTTTGCAGCGACTTTTGTTTCAGGGTATCAACTAACACCACTGACCGCTCTGTGGTTTGCATCTGAACGAACGCTTAATGTGTTTTAGGAAAGACTGCACAACTGCATCTATGCAGCCATTTCATAGGTGTGCTACTGCAACAATCTTAACCATGGTATTTCATCATAAACAGTCAGAAAGCAGGGATTTAAGTCTAAAAAACAAACTTGTCCTTTAAGATCAGTGCATACAAATGCACACACACACAGGACAGATACTCTTCTAACATTTCAAACAGAATGTGCCTTTTAGTCACAGCTGACCTTCTTTCAGGAGGCTATAGGCCAGGGTGTTGGCCTTGAGCCGATCTTCGTTCTGGCGGCACAGTGCAGTATAGACTCGACAGAGGCTCTGCAGGCGGTCCCCACCCATGGTCATCTTCTCTGCCTTCAGCTGAGCCAATATGGCTGACAGCAAGTCCTCGGTCAAAGCCTAAAAGGACAGTCATTATTAGTGACATATGTAATTTTCCATAACCAAGCAGCCCTAATAATTCTAGCCAGACACTAACAAGATTAGACTCTTTCAAGTATATTTTAATCTAATGCCATAGAACAGAGCTGGCCCTGCGACTCACCTTATGTGTTGTGCAAAAATCCGACACCACCTCCTTCTCTTCATCTCTCATTACGGGCACAGAGGAGACCCTTTTGATGAAGACGTGACTCTTAACCACCACCAGCAAATCAAAGCAAGAGGCTGCTAGTTTTGTCAGGGCCTGGGAAATAATACATTCTTTGCTGCTTGCTACATTGTCCCCCGAAGCCATCAGATCGCTCTTTACTACGTGCGAGCCTGTTTGGTTCTGTAGGTCTTTAGATTCCATGGAACCATTTGATAAGTGTTCTACGGCGACGTCTGATGGTGGCCTGGTGCCAACAGTAACGGGCGAGTTGCCCAGGCGTAATTTTTTGGCGCTCTTTGGCAAAAGCACATTGCTCCCACAGCGTTTGCCTGCCAGCTGGGTTTTGGTAAAGGCAGTGGTCACCGAGTTGAAGCCGGGTGATGAGCCGTGGGTGTTGCTGCCAGTGGCCTGAGGAGGCGTGCTGGGCTCCGGCGCGGGTCCGGGCCTGACAAGGTTCCCGCGCAGGATGTTGAGCGTCCGAGCCTGAGCCGACAGCTCAGGGTACATGGAGTCCAGCATCTGCATGGAGTTCTCCTGGGATGGCGCGGGTCCGGCAGGAGACGCAGGGTTCAGCGCAGACACTGGGTGCCGGCAGGGGACCGGAACAGCGTGCTTTGGCGTGGCCGAGCCAAACTGCAACGGGGAGGAGGGAACGCTTTTGCAGGGGGAGGGGGTGGTGGGTACAGCGGGGGAGAAGGTGATCTTCTGTGGACCGTTCCGGAGTGCCAAGTTAGCGGAGGGCATTGTCACGGCCCCCTCGGACCGTTCCTGCGACACTGCATGTCCTACCAGAGCTCTCGGAGTGTGATCGAGTCTGCCCGGCTTAGGAGGGGTCGCCATGAGAGGGGGGAGCAGGGGGCGGAGAGGGGGGCCCATCATCGAGCGGATGTTGTGAACCGACTCCATGGGAGACATAAAGGGTGCCGTAGAGACAGGCCGAAGTGCTTCATTAGGGCCACTGACCCTGGTGTAGCTGCCCTCATCTTCTGTTGGCGAACTCGTGCCTCCAAAGCCATTTGTATGGACCACACCCTCAGGAGACTGTTTGAGGGAGGCAGTGCCATTTGTATGGACTACATCAGCTGCTGAATGCTTGGCTGTGGCAGTTCCATTGGTGATGCCTGGCCTGTCTGGAGTGTCAGCATCAGACACACATAGGTCATCATTTTGCATACATCCACTGGAGTGCCCCTGTGTCTCCTGGACTAACTCAGCCTGCATGTTTACGTGACTCTTGTCTGCAAAAGGGTTATTCTCCATAAAGCCATTCTTTAAGGCGTCTCCAAGGACCACATGTGACTGTTTCTTATTTTTGTTTGTACTTGTCACAAGGTCAGTGTCATCAGGAGAGCTGGCGACCACGCCATCAACTGCCACAGGCCTGGTTGGACTTTGAATGTCGGAGCTACGTGTCAGACCCTTGGAGTGTGTCTCCTTAGTCTCTCCCGGCCCCGAGGAGCCGTTGACACTTCCCACGGGCTGCTTGCTCTCCCGTCGTGAATGGGCCACACGGAGCTTTCGCCGGGGAGTGCGGTAATCCAGGTCCTCAGAAGATTCGGTGTCCCCACACGCAACCTTGTGGGGTTTCTCCTCATGAGCTCCACATGCCTCCGTAGACGAATCGGAGCTGCTGATGACATCAATGTGTGTCTGACGATGGCCATTCTGTCCCTTTCCTTCTCTCACAGTCGTTTCCCCACCATGATGGATGTGCTTGGGGGGACTCGGCATCTGTTCTGTTCTGATTCTAGACCTCTTCGAGTCTTGATGATTCTCACCATGCCCATTCAGTTCCACTGCAGAAGACGCAGCACTCGTGGGTTCACTTGGGTCCAAATCATGGCCATTCACTAGTCCATTTACTGATTCCGAGCCTTCCAGGGATTCCAGGGCCTTGACAGTGCATTTACTTCTCATTTCCACAATCTGGTCTTTGTCTTGAGGTTTTAAAGTTGTAAAGTCTGTCATAGCATGTTTTAAATGGGATGCTTGTTCCCTGTGCAGATCACCATTGCATGCTGTCATCTCTGTGCGGTTTACAGGCTCAAAGCCATTTTTGAGAGGACTGCGACTGAGTTCAGCGTTATCCCCTTTGGGCTCGAAGAGAACCATTCCATTTGTATCAGCTGACCCAAAGGTGGGATGTGTGTTTGTAGCGCACCCAACACCAGGCTCAGCCTCAGGCCCTTCCAGTCTGTTAGGGTCTGAGCTCTGGCTCTGACATGATGGGCCGTCCACAGTGGAGGGATCCCACTCCATGTCAGCAGCGGGGTCACCGCACACGTTGGGAGAGGGCTTTGCCTCACCCATCACCACCTCAGACTGCATGACCTCATCTCCACCGATGATGGCTGCCCTCTCCTCCCCACGTTCTGGTCTCTCACCAGGAGACTTGGAAGCCGATTCGCTTGTTCTGTTAATGGACACAGGGAGACGGAGGGCATCTCCTTTTCTGTCTGTGGTGGGACACGCCGCGTCTGTAGGGGAGGTTTGATGGAACTTCACGTCAGGCAGGGAGTCAGGGGAACCGACCTGACAGCTCATCTTCAGGCCATTTGAGAGAAGCAACTCCTTTGCCTCCTTCACGTCCTCCTGCTTAAATGTGTGGAGCTCCTGCTCTTCCTCTTCCTCTGATAACTGCAAGTCTTCCTCCACACCTCTCTGTAACGGTAAACACCAACAGATTTCAGCAAAACATCCAAAGCATCAACAGCGCAACAAAGCAACTACACCTTCGAATTGGGGAGCCCACAGTGGAATAATTAACCTTAATTAAGCAGAACTACCTGGGATAATTAACCTTCACTGACTCTGTGCTCAGTTCTTCCCATCATGGAAAAAAATAAATTCTACAGTGATTTAAAGTTTTCCAGAAATAATTAACACAACCATCTTAACTATGTCTACGAAGCAAACACAAATACTCATAAATGATTGTTTACATGACTGGAAAATAATAGTAAAATATTTTCCCTAGAGAGAAGAGGAGAGAGGTCATGAGAGCTTACCCCCTGAGGAATGGGGCTGTGAATGGGGGAGAGCAGAGGGGGCAGCCATCTGAACAAGTCCAATATCTCCTCTGCTGGGGACGGACTTCTCTCACTCAGGGCAGTCAGCTGCAGGGAGGTTCTGATCGAGGTTCCCTCAGGAGTCTTGGCTGAGGTTCCCTTAGGGGTCTTTAGAGGAGTTTTGACTGTGGGTCTTGCAGGGGTCCTGAGAGGGGTTCTGGGCACAGCCGTGGGAGACACAGGCACAGGCGACATGCAGAGATGTTCTTTAGGAACTGCAACATCAACCTGACAAGCTGGCAATTGAAGAGGAAGAGAACACCATCCTGGCGTACAGAAAAACAGAAAGGATCATCATTAGCAATATACTTCTAATACTTTTCTATGGTGGTTAGAAAAAAGGAAGATGATCCTATGACTTTATTTGTGAGAGTCACAGACTAAAGACAAATGTACAACGCAGTCACTGTATTATGAATCATGAGTAATAAATACTGTACCTGAATAACCATGCAATACATAACATAGCACAAAGGAGTAGGTGGAGTTGCTACACAGCATCTGAATCTGAACATGAGAGTGAAAATGCATGAAATACATTGAGTAGGGTTTAGCACTTACCAAACAGCTGAGGGGTTTCAGACAGTGACTGTGGCTGTACACAACGCCAAAGACCTGCCACATACTCTCGGATTTTCCCTGTGGGACAAGCAAGACATGAATGTTAGGCAAAAAAACACTGCAAGACCTTCACAGGCACAACAACAACTTGGACTAGGCAAAGAGAATCCAAGTAACAAGTGACACTAGAACAGTGGGATTAGAGTTGAGCTTACGCAGGTCCATCAAGCTCTCCTCTGTAGGGTCTGTCTGCACCGGCACACTGGTCATGTAAGTGAAATCTGTCTGCATGGCTATGCTACTCCTCTCTGGCACGTCTGTCTGTACAACTGCGCAGCAGAGCTCTGTGGGAATACAAGATCCACATTTAGCATGGATATGCTCTGGCACACATTTGTAAGGCCAATCAGCACAACAGGACAGCAGGTGACAGTCGACTTGCAAGCCCCTCCTCCGTCCATTATCATTTTATGGCCAACAAGCCTGCCAGTCTCACCTTTCCTTTCTGTTTGGACTTCTGTGCTCTTCTTTTCTGTTGGAATAACAGAAGCTTAGTTCATATCACACTTCATAATAACTTCACTCAAACAACATACACCTCCAGAACAGACTGCACAATGAACACAAAATAATGCCCTACCTTTATTAAGTTCTTTTTCCAGTTTTTCCAGTTTCTCCTGTTGAAAGAGTGAATTAAGGAGTTAATAGGTGATAATGTAATACTTTTCCAAATAGACCAAAGGATTTTTCCATAATCATGAAACTGAAGTCACCACGACTACGGACACATCATGCAATAATAAGGCAAACACAACACAGAATGGTCTGAACAGCAAAATGAGAATGATAATACTGAGAACATGGAGATTATTGTTATTAGAAGAGGAAGTCATTGAAGCAAAAGACTGGTATGCCAGTGGATACACTTACTTGGGTTTTCTGCAATTTATACTCCAAAGCTTTATTTTCATTTTGGAGTGAGGCAACTTCAGTGTTTTGTTTAAGATCTGAATCTAAACCCAAAATAGAATACATGCATCTCATAATTTTTTTTTTCCGTTGTTAAAGGTATCAATAACATTAATTACTAGGAGAGTCTATGAATATGTAACACCGAGTAAAAGCTGGCTTCACCAACCTTGTAAAATCTTAAGTTGAAAAATGATCCGTTCCTTCCTGGAATGAAGATAGCAATGAAATTACTTTTTAAGACACATACTGACCAACAGCACATGACAAAAACACACACAGTTTATCTTAAGCATCGCTAAATCCAATTGTTTGGTTGCTGTAAAATCTCCAGTTAGTGAATGTCAAGACAGCTTGTGTAAGAGAATAACTCAAGTTAGAACTGGGTGCTTTCTTAAAATGCCAACTCACAAAGTCTGTGGCTCAGAGTTCCTGTTCCTCAGGTCAGCTGATCCATCTTGACATTGCTTCAGAAACTCCTATTTCAACAACAATGACAGTTAGAGGTCTTCAGGTGTGAGGCTTTGACATGGGAGTGAGAGTTTCAAGTACAAAATGTTTCAAATGGGCCACTATTTGTTTCCAACAGAACTTACCTTTGTTGCCTGCAGTTCCTCTTGCATGCACACATCATCCTTGTGTAGATTGTCAAAAGGAGCCACACTTAAGAGCAGCTCATCTAGATGTCTGTGCAGTTCAGCATTTTCCCTGTAAATAAATAAGAGGATTTCAAGCATCAAAGTAAATGTCCTTTTATTTTATTGCACAATGTGAGTTAACTCATACAAGCAATCTGTGGAATCATTCACCAGCATACTGTCCACACACTATTAACTAGTTACATAATTGTAATTGTCTAGGTTCTTTTTTCAAGAAAGAGGAAGAAACCAGGATGGGGCACTATCAAAACAGTGTTTGGACTTAGTCATGAGAGATACTGAGTTTGTCTTACCTCTGAGTTTTCTGAAGCTGTATTATAGAGTCAAGGCTAACATCTGACAGTACACACATAAATAACCACAGCCATTTCACAGCAAACAACATAAGTAACGCTATGATAGTTGCTCGATCAAGGGTTTATTACAACCATTGATAGATGTCTGCAGATTAAATGAACAACATTTCTGAAAATTACACCTTTTACTAATCCACGCGAATGCCTTTATCCTTGCAACATAATATATAATAAATAAAAGTAAGTGTAAAAGGATATCATCACGTTTTTCTTTGAACTCGTTGAGTATTTTGCTGTGGGAGGGAAAGAGAATAAACCGTTTCAGCTTCACAGTCTGAGAACATCCTTCCAACAGATTTAATGTCATGCCATTTAAGCCATACAGCTACAACTTAAACACACAAATCATATTCAAAACAAGTAGAACCTGACTAACGCTGGGTGGCAATTCAGGAGGTAGAACAACTCTACATATACACAGCAATCGATCAGCTGACTGGACATGGAAATAAACATTGCGCCTCGCAGGCTGACAATAAATTTTCAACTCACTCTGTTTCGATTATTTTTTGTTTCAGTGCCAAAAACGATGTCATATACTCGTGCAGCGTCTGAGAATAAAAACAAATACAAACAGACAGCGTTAGCAGGTTGGCTATATACAACCAACTCCGTGGTTAACGTTATGCTTCTAGATTCTAGCAGTTGTGTCATCATTATGGTAGTCGGCATTTTGTACACGTGCCCTACCAAAGAGCAGAGTACGATAGTCATTTGCAATCAATAAATAGAATAATAACACGCTATCCGCTGTCAGTAATGTTATTTCACCTCATTCAGTACTGCGCAGTTTTGACAAGTTCCAGCCGTTCCGTCTGGCGCAACTCCTGCAGTTTTCGCCTGATTCTCTCCGGGCATCATGGTAAATTAGAGACACCACAGCGGTTTTAAAATGGGAAAAACTACTCAAAAACATGAATGATAACCTAAATCCCACAAGCTAGAACTTCGTGAAAAGCATGGAGCGCAAAACGAATTTGCGGTGTTTGCTTGGGGTCCTAATAAGGACCTTAGGTGTCCGTCATAAAGCCAGATTCAATCTCCTGAAAAAGGAGATCTGTTGTCGTTGCTGTATGTATTGCATTTGCACTTAAAATAAAATATGACCGGATATACGGCGTGGAATATACTGCATGGTCAAGTAGCATGAAACGAATGACTCTTACAATGTTTTCTGTCAGGCAAAATATTGGGATCACTAATAACTGAATTTGGGACGCTTTCATTGAGCGTCATCAGTCTTTTTCAAAACCGTCGCACAATTAACGTTGCAGTAGTGCAATGAGCACATGTCCAAAAACTTCAGCTCAAAGAAAGATCATAAGGAATGTACAGTGATTTGTGTGATTATGGTTTAGTTGTCCAGCAACATAAAAGCAGTTTCTGATTCAAGACACGTGTAAAACAGGTAGGATGGCATCCGACTTGTCTCAGCTCAAGATTGGTTTCATTGGTGCCGGGAATATGTCCTACGGCATACTAAAGGGAATCCTCAAATCAGGTTACATCACTGCTGCAAATGTCACTGTGAGTGCCCCGTCAATCAACAACTTTGCTAAATTCCGGGACATGGGTGTACATCTCATACACTGCAATGGGGATGCCGTGTCTGGGGCTCAGTTGGTCTTTCTAGCAGTGAAGCCCCACCTCATCCGTACAGTTGTCACTGAAGTCTTACCACATTTAACAGAGCGACACATCATCGTCTCAGTTGCTGCAGGTGTCACTGTGGAGACATTGGAGCGACTCTTGCCGGTTGGAGTCCAAACTGTGCGCCTGATGCCGAATCTACCCTGTGTACTTCAGGAGGGGGCGCTGTTGTTCGCCAGAGGAACGCACGCCACACCAGAGACGGGCACGCTGCTGAAGCGCTTGCTGTGTGCGTGCGGGTCCGTAGAGGAGGGCCCAGAGAGCTGGATCGATATTCACACGGGCCTGAGTGGCAGCGGAGTGGCGTTCGTGTACCTATTTGCTGAGGCGATGGCTGAGGGAGCAGTGAAGATGGGCATGCCCAGTGTGCTCGCCCAGCGCATTGCTGCCCAGACCATACTGGGTGCAGGGCACATGCTGAGGGATTCTGGGAAGCCAGCAGCGGTCTTGCGTGGAGAGGTGTGTACCCCAGGCGGGACCACCATATATGGCCTCCACGCTCTGGAGAAGGGGGGAGTGAGATCAGCTGCCATGTCTGCTGTGGAAGCTGCCACTGAAAGGGCACGAGAACTTGGCCGAAAATAATTAATACCACAATTATCTCAACGCTGAATGTCACACTTGCATATCTTGATGGATTAATCACTGTGCATTGAAATGCCATTCACATCCACAATAATTGAATGTTTACAATGGTTGGCACAATTGTTGTCTGTACACTTGAAACATAACATGGTTGACATGCATACAAAGGATTACACAATTCTATCAAAGAGTAAAATATTTTGAAAATCAGAAAAATGCTGTTCTGATTATTATGTGCAGACAGTCATGACAGTATGCTGAATTGTACCACTTGTGATGCAATCAAATGTAAAAAGGGAGGATCCATTAAAATAACATTTCAAGATATTCCTGACTTTTTATACTTCAAAATAAGGCCAGAGTATTACTTCAGAAATAACATAGTGTTAATAGTACTCCTAGACTCTAGCCTAAAAATCTAGACGTACCCTAGTGTAGCAAATAGTTTTGCTCATTCGGTATACTATATCTAGCCATGAGCCATGGGGCCTCAGGTGCCTTCTTCAAGGTTTGGTTGGACCAATCACATCACTCTGTCTTCATAGAGTTGCTAAGATGTACCCTAGCGGTATTTTATCAGCGTGCAAATTCAGTTGGAAAACAACCTTTGATTTTGTCCCTTGGGTTGAGCCCAGTCTATCAGTCATGGCTCGATTCTGATTTTGTAGTCTGGTTTGTCAGGCTACCTAGACTCCCCCTTTTGCCCTAGACTTACAACACCTCCACATGACCCTTAATATCCTCAATATAAAAGGGAGAATATTTTCCAGATTCAAAGGAAACAAAGGCATCTATTACTGAATCTTATTTTGTGATGAAAGTTATTGGTTCACTTTAGGCTTTTAGGGGCCATATGAATAATTATCGATAACCTTGTCTAAATAGAATAGTTCTATTGTCTGTGAAAGTGCTGTGTCCACTGTGAGCTACTGCCTTGCACCTGATTGACAGGAGGGGATGTAGCTCAGTGGTAGAGCGCATGCTTTGCATGTATGAGGCCCCGGGTTCAATCCCCGGCATCTCCAGTGACAAATCTTTAAATTGCATTGGAAACATCAGCTGGGCTTATGTTGTTTGAAGTGGGGAGATCCAGAAGGTGACTAGGGAAATAGATTAAAACAAAGATCATGGTGGAATTTAATAGTAATTTAGTATTTTCTGCCTCACACAGCCAGAAGCTGCCACACATTTACATGGCACAGAAACAATAAGAATCATCCTCCCCCAGTGATTAATGTAAATTTACTGCTGGCACACCCATGGCTGGGTAGAGCCTTTTGTTCGTATTTACATTGCAAAGACCTTACCTCAAATAGATTTGGAATGTATTTATGTACATTATGAAATGTGAATGTATTCATGTTTGGTATCATTTTAATGGTCTCAGTACACAGAGTGTAATAATCAAAGTGTATGACTTGTCAGACTTGTCTGATTCTGGGTGTATATGTACAGTTGGGTAGCCTATTTAACAATGCTAATTGCCATAGGTGTGCCCTCGGGCCATCAGACAGATTACCACCCAGCAAAGGACCAATCACATTCCATTGTACTTCCTTCAACTGTATGCTAACTGTATGCAACTCCCCTCGGTTAAGTGTGTTTAAGTGGAACACTCTCTTTGTTTAGTAAGATTTAATGGTGGATGCTTTCAGACTAAAAACCTTATGTCTCCCTTGACACGTGCCATTGTAACGATTAAACCTGTTTACTGAAGTTCCGGAGTCTGCCACCAGCCTGCAATTCTTCCTACAAACCAGATGCAATTAAATTTAACAAAAAAACCCAACTTTGCTGTGTTGAATAGAGATAAGTGATGACCGCTTCTGTGTGACAGAAATTAGTGGAGTCAAAATATAACTTTCAGTACAGTTTAACAAAAAACTGAATTTGTTAAAGGATGTATACTTTAAGTGTGAGGGTATTCAACGCAAAGGTAAAGCCACAGTTGACTCCCAATGTCTTTGGATATATCCGGGAAAAATTCTTGTCAGCAAGTGTCTTGTGACTAACAAGCTTATCACAGCTGTAACTTTCACTTCCCTATATTTTAACCAACTTATCTGTACTTTATACTCCTTACATTTTCAAAACAGCATTGTTAGATTTCTGTTGATATATTTGAAGGAAGTTATCATTGTTTTCATTTGACAGCATTGGTGTGCCTTCCCACCAAGGCCTACTCCAAATGGATGGGACAAGTGCCATTGTCTCTAAAACCTCCTTTGTTGAATCCAGTGCCTTAACAAGTACAAGTACTGCTTTAGTCCGGCGATGTGTGTGATTGTGTGCACATCCTGAGTGTCTCCCTCTCCTTCCTTTGTTACAGATGATAGATTTTGATTGGGAGGAAGTCTCAGTCCCAGGGCCATCCTTGTTACTGACTTTGCGCAGTTTTTCTTTTTTTATCTAGATAGGCTACTCACTGAATATATTTGCTATCTCTAATATGCCTTGTATTTCCTCATGAAGCTGGAAATTGGCTACGCCACCTTTGGCTAAGGCTATGGAATAATGTGGTTTTTGGTCACATTGCTGAATAATAGTACACAATATGTAGGATGCAGTGGATTTTTGTTGGGGAGTTGTTAGCAGAAGTTTTGTTACAATTTCAGCCTTTTGAGACTTAGCAGGTATAATTTCTCGCAAATCCTTTAGTAATTTAAGCAAACAGTCATGACTTGCTGTAGGAAGATGTAGCCTGCCACAAATGAAAAAAAGCTTGTGTTTTTGCATTACTATAGCCTGTTTTAAGTGATAATATATATGATAACACATGCTTCTAATTAAATAAATACAAATATAAATTAAATACATCTAGCTATATGATGCTTCAAAATGTTAGACTAAGCCAAGAACAATAACTGTTTTACACTGTATGTAACTGTGTGTGTTCAATAAGGTAATGCTACATGTAAATATGGCAAAATAATTTGTTTACATACAGTTGTGCTAACAGTGAATTCCAGTGGTGGCGGGCGTACTGAAAAAAAATGTAAGTACAAATAACCAGAAAAAGATATGCTTTATTAAAGTAACACATCAACAACCCAAGTCCTTGCACATAGGTTATTGACTTTCCAAAAACATGTAATTTATGCTGTTTACTTGACTGTATTTACTCTTTGTTTATTCTTGATTCTTCAATACAGGCCTATGTGTGGACATAATTACCCTTAAGGGAAAACTGGTAAAACAGCATAGATACATTTTCTGATAACCTATAACCTCTAGATGTAATTTAAGACATTGTCCCAACTTGGCATGTGCATATATTTCAATCAGTGTTAACATTAAGCATGACCAGAGCTGGGGGGGAATAATATAAATGACAAAATTACACTTCAAAAAAGCTTAAGCCTAAATGTATTTTATGATGATAAATTTTAAGCAGTCTGTTAAGTGTATAGGCTATATTTATGTACCCATTCTGTATGTTGCTGAAACCTTCGTACTGTACACCAAAGGTACACTTCCTCTTTATTTTCTACTCTGTCAAGCCTCCCTTCCCCTATATCACTATCACCTGTGTTACTGCTACTTTGGGGCTTTTCTGCAAGCTATGGTAATCCTCATGTTGTAAGGGGTATAGAAGAAGTGTGACAAGTGGCTTTTACTGGTAGTGTGGCCGAGCGGTCTAAGGCGCTGGATTTAGGCTCCAGTCTCTCTGGAGGCGTGGGTTCAAATCCCACCACTGCCATTATGATCTAAGATTTAGGCCCGCATGCTCACCATTGATAGCAGTCATAATTCAAACCCCATGATGTCCATAATGCTGATAAAATAATGGGCCATTATGAACTAAAGTAACAAATATTTCCAGTTAAAAGGGTTTTTAATTCTCCAGATGTCATATAGTCTAAGATCTTATATGTTCTATATGTCTATATATATTCTACAGAATTGGTGCAAATTGCTGTCCCAGAACCAAAAAGATAATTTAAAAGCCATTTATGTTGGAACATTTTTGATGATATAAAAGTGTAAGCAAATAACTATCAAAACCTAAAGCAATATTTGATGTAGCTGCAAGTTTAATATAGAAAATATAATTTCTATGGTACTCTATGGTACTTTCAATTGAGAGGTAGTTTTCCCAAACCCCAAGGTCTGAATTTCACCATAGAAAAAAAAAATGAAATATTTTGAAAAGAAATATTTTTAAATATTTTTAAAAAAATGAAATATTTTTTTTTTACATTTTTTTAACACATTTTTTAGAAGTATCTTTATGAATACTTTTGGTAATTTATCCCATAACTATATATATATATATATATATTGGATATTTTTAGTAAAAATCATGAAAAACCATGTAAAAATTCCTGTCCCACATTTTCATGTCACTACCGAAACATTCTACAGTGTAGTCCATAGTATGACACTGCTTTAAGCCACTCCCCTCCATTTTGTCTGCTCCTCTCTCCTTTATGGTGGCATGGTGAGTTGATCAGTCTTATAATTTTTGAAGTAAATGTGGTTGTAAGTTCGAAGATCAGCTTTTTATGAACATCACTACCGATCACAGATTTTCAAAAACAATCAAGTTTTCTGATGTGTCAGTGTTGAGAACTATGCTAGGTAACTTCGTACTGACTAGCATCTTAGCAGTAGGGTCAACATTTGCTTAAATCATCACTACCAAAACAGTCACAACCGAAACATGCATTGAGATTTTGAATGTGACATAGTTGTTTCGGGAGTGACAAAATGGTACTGCTTTCTTCATTCTGAGAAACAAATACAACACATGAATATATATACAACACAATAAATGGACTAAATACTTATACTTCAGTAAAAAGGAGTTCACTGCATGCTAATACTGTAAATATCTTTGGTTAATTCATACAGATAGCTACAGACAGAGAGGGGAATTACCAACATGCCTACACAAGGAATAGTAGTTTGGATGTCAGAATGGTTAAAAATGGACAATAAAAGAAAAAATACATAAATAAAATGTTTGATGCTGCCATTTGGACATTTCAGTAATACATTTGGGCATCAGCTATGTTAAATGTGACAATTTTCTGCTTACTTTTGATATTTTGTTTATTATAATACAAACTATGGTATGACCGCTGCAGTGTATTGAAATTTAGGAAACGTTGGTATGATGAGTTGTGATGTGAGAATTTGTGTGGAAATTATTTGCTGGAAGTGGGCATGGATGTGGGTTTTGAAGGAATGACATTTGTGTGTTTGCGAAGTGTGTAGGAGTGATTTGTGAAAGAGATAAATGTTGGCATAGTATGTATGTACATGTCTTATTTTACTTTTGCAATTTTAAAATTTCTCTGAATTGTTTTTCTTGGAACTAGGCGTTGACCAGTGTTTTCAATGCGTGAGGGTCAATTGATTTCAAGACAAAAAAAAATTTGGTTGCAAACTTTAGCGTTCCATAGATAATAAGCAAAATTATATTTTGTACAATGGTCATTGTGCTGGTCATACAAGACAAATTTTGTGCAGTTCTTGCCTTCTCGGCCCAAGATATTGGCAATTCAAAATTCTGATTTTTGCATTTACCCATATCACTAGGTGGCGCTATGCTACAAGTGAGTGTTTATGTGCTGGGTTGATACGCCTCTGTAACACTGGCATGCTAACATAAAATTATTGTCTTGGGCAAAATTTTTGAGGAGTTATTTAACAAAAACTGTTTTTGGACACCTAGCTTCGACATCGCACCCTGTGACAAAATGTTACAAAATTTGGTGCACATGACAAGAAAGCTGTTTAGAGTTTGCATGTCAACTTGAATGAAATTTGAACAATTAGAAGCCAAGATATGGACTTTTGAAGAATTTCAAGCTACGTTTTGAATTTTGATTGACATGTAACTTTGAAACAGTTCATCTCAAGATAAATCCTTTGATAACTTTTTGTCAGCTTTGTCTGTACATGACATATACCAAATTTGGTGAGATTCACATGAACGGCCTATGACGAGGTAGTTTACTTTCACTTTCACGATTTCACGGAAATTGTTTTTATTGGAACTGGAACTGTCAACCAACTGTCAAAAATGTGTTTGCAAACTTTAGAGTTCCATAGATAATAGGCAAAATGACATTTTGTACAATTACAGCGCCCTCTAAATTTAATGGTACTTGCTATGTTTTCAGGGGTCATTGTGCTGATGGTACATGACAAATTTTGTGCAGTTCCCGCCTTCTCAGCCCAAGATTTTTGCATTTCCCAATTTTTGCATTTACCCATATCACTAGGTGACGCTATATTACAAGTGAGTGTTTATGGGCTGGGTCGATACTCCTCTATAACACCGACATATCACAAAAATTTCATGCTATTGGGTGAAACGTTCATTGAGTTACTCAGCAAAAACTTTTGCCCGTCTCCCCCTCTTTGACGGACACTGGCACAGTAGGGGGGTGGTTCTTGTGGGCCAAAAGCTTTTAGTCGTTGCCACCCTCCTAGGGCTACAAGCCTACAAAAATTAATGTCCTCCAGCATTTCAGTGTCCCGGCAATCATTGATGGAAAATCGTTGAAAAAAAAAAAAAGGGGAAATTTTTTTTGACAAAACCAATATGACCGCTTAAAATATGTTTCTGAAACTGTGCACATTGTTATCTTTTCTGAAGAGTGGTGAAAATCAAGAAATGATCTGGTAGCTATCGTCTGAGCTATCCACCAGCTTGTCAGTGTAAAGTGCTTTTATGTGATATTTTAGGTTCTTTGTGCTATATGTTGGTTGAATAATGCCCACCATTGTTAACTTTTTTGCACAAAATATAGACAGTCCTATATAATTGTCACTACCGAAACACTGCCGTCACTACCGAATATTTGATGTCACTACCGAAAAAATATGAATATTTGGAAAAATAAAATGTGTATTTGTTATTTGAAAAGATGTCTTAATTTCATTTAGTTAGATAAATTATTAAACTCATCTGAATCATCTGATTAATCTGAAATCTGTATCAATGTATGTATGATATTTACAGAGAAATAGTGTTTTCAAATTTAATTTGCATTCAATTAAATTCAATTTAAAGCAATTAATTTGAAGAACCACCCTTAATATTGTGTTAATATTATATTTTATAATGTTTGTAACCATGAAACTGTCTTTAAAAAACACTTAAAATACATTTAGAAGGTTAATGTAAGGAAAATCAGAATACAGTACTGGAAACTTCATTTTTATATCAAATGATATTATATTTCAGTAGTGACAGATTTAGGGAGATAAAAAACATTTTAAAACTGTATAAAAACAGGGTAGGAAATTAAAGTGTTCAATCAGTAGAATAATGTTCCTTAGATGTTCCCATATGCTGAGCACTTCAAAACTTGCAGGAAATAACAATTTCTTTTTTGAAGTGTGAATTTGCACCAGTTCGTTAGAATGGCCCATATGCTAATTATGGAGTATTTTCTGTTTTTTTAATGGGTGTTGTCAGTTTGAGTAGATCTATCTAAAACTGGGTCTAGGCACAGTTAAAGAATCTTTCTGTAATGTTTAGTCCCTCCAGAACAGACTTAGCCCTTACAATGATTAATCATAATACAAAATTTCAGGTAATCACGATTACCAACCCCCCCATGGTTTGGCCTTTTCTTTGTAGGCCTGTCAATGTGTCCAAAAGTGCCCTTATGAAGCATCTACAACTGTCATTATTATTCTGCTTGTATTCTGTGGAAGTGGAATTTTTAATGAGACTAACTTCAATCCGATCGGGAAAAAACTGTGCATGTAAACACGCTCAGTCTAAGCCTTCAACAGAGAGAAATGTTATATGGTATATGCAAGACGGGCATTTAAAAATATAACACAGCTTTCAACATTTTTCCATTGCACTTCAGAGAAACCCCCAACCTGAGTTTTAGAAAAACCACATCCTTTACTCTGCCTCCTCTAACTTCTATTGGTTCGATTATGATGAAGTGAAAGCAAAGTTGCGTATAGACAAAGACATTCTATGTCAGTTTTTCAAACCCTGTAACTGCCTGTAACTGCCACTAATTAATATTGCAGCACATGCCCACACCATCAGAAAGGACATCTGAGGGTATGTAAACGTTTAAAAAACTACAGTGTAAAGATTGTTGGTCAGGTCAGGTTTAAATATGTTTCAAGAGAGGTAATAGGTACTGAAATAAGTAAAATGTGAATTCCATTGACAGAAATGATAAAACAGTTTTCAGTGTATGTGTAAATCCCGACTATAAATGATACTGTAATATGCAGTAACAAATTGAATGTAGTTCATTACTGCACTAATATACAGTATGTACTTTACTAAGATATTTATATTTTGGGACTTTATACTTTAGCACTACATTGTAAATTATATCTGTCATTCCTTTTGAAAAAAAGGAGAATAGTAATGGAGAATAGAGACATTAGGGTGGATTTTTGTTTTGGACAGGGTTTTTGTTTTCATGCTTAACTTTTGTAATGCTTTTCTTTATTGGCAAGAAAGGTCATACACTGTCAGGAAAGTCATTAATAGGCCTTGATAAAAATTAAAATACTCAGATCAAAAGCGGAGTGAGAGGAAAAAGAGCATGGATCCAGTACATATTCAAAAATGTCTTAAGGGAAAATTTGAGGCCATTGAGCGCAACACTCGGCAATGTGAAACAACAGGGCTATGGGTTAATTCACTACGACTAATCCTTTTAATGTTGTGGGCTGTCAGGTGGGGCTTGAAAAAAATCTCCACAGATTAAAGTAAAATATAATGCCTTCAAAGTTTTCTGCGGACCTCAGAGGACTGCTTGTAAAATGCTTTCATGAGTAACACATCATGGCAGCAGTGCCATGGAGGCAGATGGGAAATGGGAAAATGGGAAAAATCTACTTGTACTGTATTAATATTTTACCAAGTGCATCTCTAATCGAAAACAAGTAGGATCTCTATATTTATCCACAACTGGTGATATGCTTCCATAATAGTGCTTTTATATACTCAGTGCTGTGGTTAATGTGTTGTTTGTAAATGCCAAGTTCTTGTGAAGTGAAATAGTTAGCAATTAAGAGTACTACATCTTGATTTTTGTCTTGTGAGGTTCAGACAGGTGCAGTGAGAGACATGGCAACAAATGTGGTTGTGATGCAGCAGCAGCAGCCCCTACTGGTGGTCAATTCAGCTGAGTGGGGCTCTGGAATCTGTGACTGCTGTGATGACATGGACATCTGTGAGTGGAGCTGAATTCCTCAAGTCTCTGAGCTGTTTATATCTTAATGCTCATATGTATATGTATATAATATGTAACCCTACAATTATAATAACAATTATAATAACAATGTCTTTCTGTTTGTCCATAGGCTGCTATGCTACATTCTGTATGCCATGCTTCACCTGCAAAATTATGGGGGAATTTAACGAATGCTGTGCACTTCCTTGTTGCTTTGATGACAGCCTTATTCCGCCCATCTCACTGGCTATAAGATATGGACTGCGGAAACAGTATGGCATACATGTAAGGCCTTGGTTTATTGTTATGGCTTCATGTCAGTGCTTCTATTTTCTCATAGCCTAAGTTGAGAAAGGTTTACAACAACCTTACTATTATTCACAACAGAATGGGGTGAATAAATACATTTATGATCATAGAATGGAAATGTTTTTGTATATGTAATTTCTTTAAATTTGTACAGCAATGATATATTTACTGAGATTTACTGTGTGTGTGTGTGTGTGTGTGTGTGTGTGTGTGTGTGTGTGTGTGTGTGTGTGTGAAATATGTATGCTCTCCAAACTTAATAGGGAAGCCTCTTTGATGACTGCTTGTATGTGAGCTTCTGCAACCCGTGTTCATGGTGCCAGGTGGCTCGTGAGCTTAAGAGACGCAAGCAGGGCTTCACGGTCATCAGCACTCAGCCCACCGTCATTCAGGCTCCAGTCGCCCATCCTGGGCCAAAGGACATGTGATTTTCCCTCCTCTCTTTGTATGCTTCATATCTCTCTCTTACTGCACAAAACTTTTATCAACTTGGACGCACTGGTTCTAAAGTAAAAACAAAAAGAACAAGCAACAGCTATATGACTTTTTTTCAGAGAAAGAGTCAGAGAACTTCCAAACATGAAAGCTGTACAATCCATTCCTTTATTATACAGATCAGACAACTTAGCACTCTCCAATGCCAGCCAAAAATTCTCAACATTTAATCAGTGAGTCCCTGTTGCTCACACAACATATTGTAAGACTCTGTTAAATTTCTATTTGAAGTTATATAAATAAAGGTCATGTTTACTTGGCATCTTGCATACTATGATTTCAATTCCCTTCATCTAACCACTTCAAATAGTGCAAAACACCAAAGTCAGCCTTTAATCTTAAATTTATGGCTATCTAACTGATAGAAAATATTTAGGTCTCAGTGTCTGTTAACATGAAGGAATAAAAATATTTTCGCCAGAACCCACATGCTGAGTGTGTTAAAATACATTTTCTGGGAAAAAGTGTACTTTTTATTCATCACTAAAAATGAAGAGATGCAAGCAAGGCATCATGTTCATCAGCACTCAGCCCACCAGGCTCCAGCTCTCTGACCTCAGATATTTGGCATTTGGCATTTATCTTGGCAATAAAAAAAGTCTGTGTTAAGGATTTGTGAATTGATGAAGGTCTGAAAGCCTGTGATCTCTAGATGTGACTTATCATGCATTAAGACATGTCCCAACTCCTCCATCCCATGCACTATGCATAGTTTTGCAATGTATTTCAATGGAATTAAATGGTTTTGATTCAATGTTAACATTTATAAAAAAAATTAAATGTTAACATCCAAATTCACATTCAGCATGGCTTTGTTGGGAGGTGCGGCGGGGTTCCTCAATGCACTATGACCCTATCTGGCCCACAACCTATATTATTTGCTTCTATCTCGCTCCTGTTCCTGTTAGTTTGGTAGAAATCCTGCAATAATAGCCATGAGGGCAGCAACACTCCACACTGTGATAACTAATGGCAATAAGCAGGCAGCAGGGGACAACCCAATGGGTTCGCGGTTTAACCTCCAACTCTCATCCCCTTTCATTCCGCTGTCTACACAGCGGAAGTAGATGTGGTCTCCCATGTGCTGCCTTCTCAAGTTTATCTGCCCAAATTTCCCAAATCTATATCTTGCCATGCCACATCCAACACACAATCTGAATTCCTGTTGTCCTCCAGTAACTCCAAAGCATGATGATATCTACCCCTGAGGACACAGAGGTCATGGCCTCTGTATTTTTTCTAGAGCTGGCGCGACTTATATCCCTCTATCAAGCCTTTCAGACATGTCTAACTTCTCACGTGAGAATGTTAGCTAAATTGTGGAGAGTGTGCTTCTCCATTTCGAAAAATGGAGTGTGTGCTATTTATGAATAAGCTCCTCATATAATTAATGAACGTGCGTATATCACCGCTCACACAAATTTCATTGCACTATACAGCATTTAACCCACTACAAAAATGCAATATTTGCACCTGCACTTCCAGTGGGCCATTTTAACTGGAAATGACAGTAGCTGGCTGACAGGGATCTAAACCCTACTGGAAAAAAAGTCTGGTGCACGACTTTGTGACGTGCCCTGAAAATCTGTAGTGCGACAGTGGGTATCATACAGAGCTCCTAAAGTGACACTGAAGTGGAGAATTTGTACTATGACTATATGAACCTTTTATAGAAAACAGACCTAAAAATATGGCTTGCAACTGAACTCTAGTCATAAACAGAGAAAGTGAAGTAAAATAAAAACTTAAATCTGTAGTTTGACCACAATCATTACCCTATTCTAAAAAGAGAACAGATTATGCCTGAGTACAGTATGTGATGTCTTTTCACTGAACAGTCCAGAGACAACAAAAATGGGACTGGGGCTGTACATGGTGTGGAGAAAGATGGGA
Organism: Tenualosa ilisha; assembly: GCA_015244755.2. NCBI lineage: Eukaryota > Metazoa > Chordata > Actinopteri > Clupeiformes > Clupeidae > Tenualosa > Tenualosa ilisha. The sequence goes on from PYXC01001756.1 coordinate 669,963, forward strand.
CAGTTAGAGAATATGTACCAGAAGTCATAAACTACATTGGCTACATCTATATGGTTACATATTTTCACGTTCTTACAATTTTAATGGTCAATTTTAATGGCCTGTGAACATCATACCCAAGGTACATGTGCCATCTCTCCGCACAGGCCCAAAATAGACAATGTTTCCATTATCTCAGTGCAGGTACCAGTAATTACTCCACACAGAAGTAAATCAATATGCATTAATCAATTAATAGGCCAAAAGTTCATTTATACCAGCACTTCTCAATTTTAGCCTCTAGCGCACCGAGACTTTTTATCACTTTATGATCTCCTGTTACCCACTACCTAATATTTTTGGCAATCGTCGAATGAGGGTAGCACCAGCACTTATTTTTTTTCCACTTAAAGCACTGATTAAGTCATGTCCCACCTTCCTCCATACCATGTGAATCAGATGTATGAGTGATATATCTAGGCCTGTACCATTGAGGGTAAACCCATTAAAGCACCAATAAGGGGCTTCCTAAGCATCTTCTAACTTCCCAGTGCCTTGTTGCCACTGCCAGAACATGCTTATTGGTGTTTGATGGCAGTGCAGTTAGCTATATCATGCAATAAAAGTTTTCTTTTATTTTCTTGAGGTTTCTTGCTCTCCGCCCACAAGCGCGCTGTGCATATCTTATTATTTATCCACTCCATATATGACTATATGCCATCCAAACTGATTTGAAGATGAGGCCAAAAGAAAGTCTGATGAAAAGGATACCCTAAATAGTGTAAAATTGTGAGTCTGTCTATGGTGGCTCCTTTGAGACTGAAATGACTGTGGATGATTTCAGGCAGGCTGGAAGGGACATCAACTTGAGACAGGAAGTGGGTATAGATGGAGGTGCAGATTCGTGAGAGCTAATTAAATGTTGGTTTGAAGCAAGCCTCAGCACACTCACTTACTTTTAACAAACAGGAAACCAGACTGTGAGTTCTTGTGAGCCACTCTGTAACAGAAATCAGTGATTCTTTTTCACCTACGGGTCAACAGCACTTTTAATATACTTTATTTCACTATACTATCACTATATTATTATTATTATTATTGCCATAAAATCATAATTTTTGACATTGTTGAAGAAAAAGATTTTTAAAATTGCATTATGAAAGATTATGACATGGTCTGTATTGAATCAGATTACATGATCAGGTCATCTGATGTGACCCAGACACATCAGCCTTCAACAGAGTGAAATGTTATATGGTTTCAAAATGGCCATCAGGAAACCCTACAGAATATATGCTATATGTTATATGTGCATTTTTCACATGCTTAGTTTGAGAGCACCTGGCTCACACAGATTGCAAGACAGGCATCTAAAAATATAAGGCGGCTTTTCATGGCCCCTCAGTGAAACCCACACCACAGTTTCAGAGAAGACCACACAATTTCCTCTTCCTGACTTTTGTTGGCTTCCATCAGAAAGAACATCTGAAGGCATGTAACCTTTTAAGAAACTACAGTGTAAAAGAATAAGATTGTTTGTCAGGTCTTATATTTTACCTCTCTCTCTATATATATGTATTTGTGTTTGTGTGAGAGAAATAAGATATGGAACTGTAAAGGTAAATCCCAACTATAAATGATATACTGCAATATGCAGTAACAAATGTAATTCATTACTGTACTGATATTTATTTATATACTTTACTAAAATATCTACATTTTGAACACTTTATCACTCCATTTTAAAGTGAGTGTCTTACTTTCTACTTCACTACATTTTATGATACCAGTTGTTCATTTCGAAAAAAAAAAAATTGGTTCTCAAAGTATGGGGAAGGTATGATAGGTAGATTTTAGTTTGTCTTGGACAGGATTGTTTTACATGCCAATCGTTTGTAAAGAAAGGTCATACACCGATCCACGTCTGATCCAAGTTGCAGCAGTTTATAAACTCAATGTTGTGATTAATGTGTTGTTTGTAAATGCCAAGTTCTTGTGAAGTGAAATAGTTAGCAATTAAGTGTACTACATCTTGATTTTTGTCTTGTGAGGTTCAGACAGGTGCAGTGAGAGACATATGGTTGTGATGCAGCAGCAGCTGCTCCCACTGGTGGTCAATTCAGCTGAGTGGGGCTCTGGAATCTGTGACTGCTGTGATGACATGGGCATCTGTGAGTGGGGCTGAATTTCTCAAGTCTCTGAGCTGTTTATATCAATGCTCATATTCTACAATGGCAAAAAGCTAATTGTAGAATAGTCATACAATGGTCAAAACGTAATTTATCAACAACAACAATAATAATAACAATAACAATAATAATGTCTTTCTGTTTGTCCATAGGCTGCTATGCTTCAGTCTGTTTCCCATGCTTCACCTACAAAGTTATGGGGGAGTTTAATGAATGCTGTGCATTTCCTTGTTGCTTTGACAACAGTCCTGTCCACCTATCATACTGGCTGTAAGATATGGACTGCGGAAACAGTATGGCATACATGTAAGGCCTTGGTTTATTGTTATGGCTTCATGTCAGTGCTTCTATTTTCTCATAGCCTAAGTTGAGAAAGGTTTACAACAACCTTACTATTATTCACAACAGAATAGGGTGAATAAATACATTTATGATCATTGAATGAAAATGTTCCAGTATATGTAATTTCTTTAAATGTGTACAGCAATGATACATTTACTGACGTGTGTGTGTGTGTGTTTCAAATATGTATGCTCTCCAAACTTAATAGGGAAGCTGCTTGTATGTGACCTACTGCAACCCGTGTTTATGGTGCCAGGTGGCTCGTGAGCTTAAGAGACGCAAGCAGGGCTTCACGGTCATCAGCACTCAGCCCACCGTCATTCAGGCTCCAGTCGCCCATCCTGGGCCAAGGGACATGTGATTTTCCCTCCTCTCTTTGTATGCTTCACATCTCTCTCTTACTGCACAAAACTTTTATCAACTTGGACACACTGGTTCTAAAGTTATGCTCTGAAATCAATCATTGTGCTGTGTCCAATCAACTCATATTTTGGGGGGACCAGTGATGGGGTAGCGTGGTAAAATTACTGAAAAATCAGAAAAAAACAAAAAGAACAAGCAACAGCTATATTACTTTTTTTCAGAGAACGAGTCAGAGAACTTCCAAAAATGAAAGCTGTACAATCCATTGCTTTATTATACAGATCAGACAACTTAGCACTCTCCAATGCCAGCCAAAAATTCTCAACAATTAATCAGTGAGTCCCTGTTGCTCACACAACATATTGTAAGACTCAGTTAAATTTCTATTTGAAGTTATACAAATAAAGGTCATGTTTACTTGGCATCTGGCATACTAAGATTTCAATTCCCTTCATCTAACCACTTCAAATAGTGCAAAACACCAATGTCAGCCTTTAATCTTAAATTTATGTTATTTCATTTATCTAACTGATAGAAAATATTTAGGTCTCAGTGTCTGTTAACATGAAGGAATAAAAATATTTTAGCCAGAACCCACATGCTGAGTGTGTTAAAATACATTTTTTGGGACAAAGTGTACTTTTTATTAATCACTAAAAATGAAGCAAAAAATTCTACAAATATATAAAAACGATACAAACAGTATAGTGAAACCTGAATATCACAGATATTTCTAAGAAATATAGATTTAAAAAATAAATCGCAATTAAAATAGTTCATAACAGGCTATATGTCTACAAATGGGACTGCCAACAGCAACAAAGTAACGAGTTGTACTGACTTGAAAACACGGTATACAGCAATTTTGACCAAAAGTAGCCTATAGCACACATGGTTGTAAACTACCACGGGTTTAAAGGATATTTTCCGTTGCCTGCCCAGCTGGACCATGGTGGGAAATCCCTCGCTTCTACCTTGAGCGCCTTTGTTCCATTCCGTTAGGTAGAAATCCTGCAATAATAGGCACAGGCCATATGAGGGCAGCAACGCTCCACACTATGATAACTAATGTCATGAAGCAGGCAACGAGGGTCGACTCGATGGGTTTGCGGTTTAACCTCCAACTCTTGTCCCCCTTCAGTTCATCGAGGCCGAAGTCTACACAGCAGAAGTTGATGGGGTCTCCCGTGTGCTGCCCTCTAAAGTTTCCCTGCCCAAATCTCCTATATCTCGCCATGCCACATCCAACACACAATCTGAATTCCTGCTGCCCTCCGGTAACTCCAAGGTGTTCGATAACAACAGGTGAGATGGCGCGGTTGAAAGCGGCAGAGAAAAAAGCCCTGCCGTGGTTGTTGGTGGTGTAAATAAGCACATCACACTGGAACCCGAAGTTGCTACCCCACCGCGCCACGAGTGAAGTGGGAAAAAGCCTCTGTACGCTGACGTTACACTGAGGCAGCGGCTGAGGCGAAGTCTCTTCGACAGATCTTTTGGCGTAGCGCACGTCCACCTCCAAGTTCGCCAAAAATCTGTTCGTGGAGTTGATTGGTGGGAGCAGAAGGTCCTCGTCACTCAAGCCGTTGGAAAATTGGAGAAGTACGGTGACACCGCTCAGAACCAGAAGAACAGTAAGGGAGTTGTTCAGCATGGCACAAGGTGCGACTCCCCTCGCATGGTGCGCCGCGGGGAAAAAGGCAACTGATGAAGAGTTGAAGCGACAGTCGGCGAGGGGGAATGTGTGGTCAAGCGCGTAACATAGGACATTTATTCAGAGAATCCGAGCTATTCCTGTTGTCAGAGTTCTGGGTTACCTGTTGTCCGCTTGAAATGGCAACGTAACGTCAGCTATCCGCGAAACACCGACGCCCCCTCCTCTTTTTCACGAGAAGAACTGGCTTCCTGCCAGGCGGCGGTTGGTTACTTTGGAATGGGTAGCGATGTCGCGCGCAGCAGATTGCTTGCGCTCGCCTACTCAGGTGGGTGAGAGCTAGTGTCACGCGCCACCCTTTCGCAGATCTGCGACGTGGAAAAGAGGCGCGACAGATGTTTGTGAAAATGTTGCCTCTGTTAATGTCTGTTAAAGCCTTTCAGAAATGACGCCACATCAGTACCAATTTGTATGAGTCTGGTAGGGTGGTCCCTGATAGCGAGCTGTTTTGCCTGCTGTATTACAAAAATATTGAGACTTAATATGTGATTGACATTTCTTTTTGCCTATCAAAAAAGCGATGTTCAAATAAATAGCTCAGTTTGTGACAATGATTATCACGCAAGCAGTAACCTACTTTTTTCCAGACTGTAGGCCAAGGCTACATGATGCTGTGGGACAGTTGAAACACTTATTGCTGTATTGTTATAGAGCTTATTGCAGGTCAGAATTGTTTTTATAAAGTTATCATGTAACCTTTTTTTATAGTCTTTTCCAGTTACATCCAGCTTACCGCTGTGACACCCTTTAACCACGAGGGCCACCAAATGCACCAAGTGCCCTTTAAAGTATGTAATATCACAACCATTTAATCTAAGTGGTAAGGAGCTAAGGGAGGTGGTGTCCTCCGAATCTAAATAGGACCATTTAACTGGAAAGGAAAATTCTAGTTTCCTATGTCAAGGATACATGCAGAGCAATTATCAGAGATTAGGCACAGAATTGGTAAAAAGACTGTGAGGCTTGAAAATATATCATTTTACATAGTCACTTCAGAGAATTCTGATAACTAAAGACACCGGGTATGTCCAACCTAATATACAAGGTAGGCCACAATTGAAGATTCCTTATGATCACCTTAGAAAATTACTTCAAAGCCCACAGGTTACCTGAACAAAAACATAAACCTAACATACAGACTGCTATTGCCATTGTCTGTGGCTTGTCTGTTGACACTTGTGAGAGCTTGTAAAACTTCTTAAAGTACAATAACTTCAAATGAGTGCAGACAAAGGGGCTTTAAAATCAGTTTATGCTTTGGTTTTGCCACTTATAAGTCATTAGAAGTTCCACGCTCCTCCATTTAGCTAATGTAAATTATGTAGTCAGTAGCCTAAGTGTATTTTCAAACCAATTTGCAATCATTACAGGACCCAAAACATTCTTATTAAACTTCAAAGTGTTAAAGCATATATTCAGTATTTTTCCTTTTGTGGAGGAATGATGCAGTATGGACCTATGAGACGAGATATGTCCACATTGTAGTTTTTTTGTTTGTTTGTTTGTTTGATTGATTGATTTCAAGTGTGATTAATTAATTAATTAGATAAGGGTCCCATAGTTATTCAGTAGTACTTAAGACTATGAGCTCAGGTCGTTTAATAAAGACAACACTACACTCGACTAGTCCCTAATCTGTCCATATAGCCTATGGGACACTGAGTTCCAATAATGTTAGTGTTCATGAATTTGTAATGCAAGTAATTAGCATTTTGAGAGCTCATCAATAACTTCTTTAAAAACATTTTACTTTTTATTGAGGAGCCCCAAAACTTTGAACTTTGAGTGTTTTGTCAAGGTAAAGGAGATGTACGGAACCTACTGCGGACTGCTTAGTCAGTGTGCCCAATTATTTGCACTGCCAGTGAAAAGCCTTCATTATTTTCCCATGGAATAAAAATTTTAATGTCTCCTCATTCTCCCTTTCATGTGTAAGAGAGAATACACATGGCACCTGTATGGATTGTTTTGATGTGAGCTGTGTAAATGGCTTAATTTGTGAGCTGCTGTGCTACTGTGTGTACACACAGACACACACACACACACACACACACACACACACACACACACACACACACACACACATTAGCTCCACTCCTTGTTTCAACTCAGTGGTGTGCATCAACGATGCTTTTACTAGAAGCCATCTTGGGCTTCCCTCCCCATGGCTATCATCTAGACACTGTCCTGTCCACAACATACACACACACCACACACACACACCACACACACACACACACACACTATATAGCCACAAACTCACACATAAAAACATGACACACTCAAACAGAAAAAAAAAATACACATACACACACACTATGGCACAAACAATGGCCTTCTAAAAATCAGATAGACTTCAGACAATGTGCCAGCGCAAAGAGGCGGAAATGTAAATGACTTGGCTGCTCATTAATTATGCTATAAAAATGTAAATTGCTTCAGCGCCAAAAATGCTAATGGGACAGAGATAAAAGTCTCCCGTGCCAAAGGAGAGCGTATAAAAGATTCATTTTCTTAAATATATTTCTTTCATTTGGAGCCATAAAGGAGGAGGCCCATTGAGTGTCTTCTGGCTGGCTTCCTGTGGTGTGACCCCAGCGGCTTGGCTCAGTGTCCCTCCCTCTGCTTCAGTAATGTGCACAGACGGTTGGTTTAATTAGGTATTGGACGCTGAGTGACTTTTCTCCCCTGCACGCGCTCTTTCAGCCAGGCTGCCTTTGTAGCACCAGGCCCGGTAAGTTCATTGATTCTGACTCTGGCATCCCTTTCATACCTCTTGCCGAGTCACTTTGACGTTGTGTCACCATGGTAACCATCTGACCTTGGGCCAGCGCTCCTCTGAGACTGGGTGTTATCTTGAAGAAGAAGCCTATTTAAGAAGAAGAGGAGTTACTGTTTAATTCCTTTCATGAATTAAGCATGAAAGATTTCTTTGACCAGAATTAGTAGCAGGTACAACTGTGCCTCTGATGATTTCCGTTGAAGGTGATGGGTCACTCTATAAATATTTGTACCTGGCCTGTTCAGTATACAATTAGCAGATTAATGTTCTATGCTATTAGTTTTAATAATGATCAAAAGATCGCAAGGGTAATAGTAATGACATCATGACATGAATGATGGCAAGCGACCATTTCTTAGGTCCATTAAGATGTTCTTTGCAGTTATTTCCCATAAGCTTTGTATGCAATGTAATGTGGAAGGACAATTTAATTTATCTTGCTGGTTGCCACATATTTCAAGGCCAGGGGCTAAGTCTGGGTTTGGCGTAGGTTATCCAAAACTGTAGCCTCTCCAAAACTGTAGCCTCTCCAGTGTGGGTTCTTTAGTATTTACTGTATGTGCCTGGTTGTAATAGTAATTACAGAGTAATTGCTGGGGGAATGGTGATAGAAATGGTTAATATAATTTGTCTGCCTCTGTTTGTGACCCCAGACATGGCCTAACTACATAGGCTACTGACTGAAAGAAACTGAATTGAGCTCAAGGGAAATTAAACGGATCAGCCAAATAATTAAGTAAGCGTGCAGAGGAGATACAGTGTCTATAGGAGGTAGGACCCGTAATTGGCCCTTGCAGCACACTAGTTTGAGGGCAAATTGGTGCATGGCTGACTACATGGACAGAAAGGAGGAATTATGCAAAGGTACCTGAGATTGCAAGTTGATGAGGGTGCCTGTCTTTTTAGACCAATAATATGAGCACTAAAAGTAAGTGCCACAGAAGAAATAGCGAGTGGTTGGTATTACATTTACTAGGAATACTGTCCTCAGTAAACATAATACCAACCATAACTATAACCACCTTGACCAGGGATTTTATGAAATCCCTTGTTAATCTTTGTTCAAGCCTACTCGGGATTATCAAAGGTTTGGAAAGGTTTGATGTGAAGGTTAGAAGGTAGTTAGCCTGATGCATCGTTTCACTTGAGCAAAGCATCTGAAACCTAGCAACTGGCATGTACTTGCTTCATGGTGGGCAGATACTTTCTGATTCAACAAATCGCTGCTGTTTGGTCGTGACATATGTTACGTGCTAAAACACATTATTTGAATTCAGCGTTATCGCTTTCAGCCTTTCCTCTTTTCCTCTGATTGGCCCATCCCAGCTCAGAGCGAACAAAGCCTATGGCTGGCTCCCTGACACAGTTGTGCAGCTAAATGCACAGAAGCTCTAGGTGGCGCTAGCCTGGCTACAAGTTAGTCCTTAGAACTAGGGCTTAATCTGTGGATACACTAATGAACAAGACAAATCGAGAGATAGATACAGTATGCATTTACAAAACTCCCACAAATTCCATGTTTTGAAGCAAGTCAATCAAATCATAACTGGGCTAATTAGCAATGTTAATTAGCACCTTGGCCCCCAACCACGTCGTTACAGCAGGATGAGAGACAAGGTGAGAGGAGAGGAAGGAAGGAAGCTAGTGCTGTGTTTCAGAGAGGTAGTCTCACACAGAAGGATCGAGCTGTCACGTCGATGAGTCAGGTAGCCAGAGACCAGGGACATGATAAGACTCACTCCCGCATCTCACAGTTACAGCCATGAGTAACGTGCTGGCTGGATTTGGGGTGGGGTGGGGGGTCTGTTTGTTGACGTTAACACATTACAGATTATTTTTATACTAGTGTGGTCCAGCACTGCTGGTTCCCATGGATCCTGTGGTTTCTAAGAGATGTGGGCGTTGAGCTCTTCATTCCATTGTTCTGTCCAATCCTGAGGGAACATGACAACACAGAGCCTCATGATGTGACAAGTAAACGTCTGACAGCAAGCATGCTCATCCTCTTCTCCACAGTTTTATTCTGCTAGGACCACAGATCCAGCAAATAGCTTGAAATTTCTTCAGCATTAATACTGCAAGCTCACAAGCATCAGCTTTTTCTGGCCAAATTGGCACACCCAACTCAATTTGATTTAGGCTATTCATCTCTGAAATGACTGGAATTCTGTCAGGTCTACAGAGTTCAGAGACTCAGAGACAGAACAAATACTTATGGAGACAGGGTTGCAAGGAGAAAGTCCCTCTCAACAGGACATTTTGCTCTAGAGCCACAGATTAGCAGTTCAAGTCACTCTGGTACCATCTCTCAGTCTAAGACAAAATCTTCCCAAATAATGAGTGGTTGAATGCCAGCTTTATGCTTTTTGTAAGACCACTATTGTTAATATTGTTTATTAATAATGTATTATTTACTCACCACTCTGGATCCATGTGGTATGTTGTTTGTGATGTATGTGTGTGTGTGTGTGTGTGTATGCGTGTGTGTGTGCGTGTGTGTATGTGTGTGTTGGGGCTGAGGGTGGGGTGGTGAACTGGACACGCACTAATGTATTTCATATATGGATTTGAATTGAACGTGCAAGTTTGATATTCTAAGCACTAGATTTTGACATTGTGGGCTTCCTAGTACACGTGCATGCCTTTTCCTTTGTCTTATTCTAGATCAGTGTAGAATATACACACACACACACACACACACACACACACACTAGGGTGGCCATTCGCCCGAATTTCATCTGGACAGTCTGCTTTTCTGTCTGTCCTGACCAAGAAATGATGCTCTCTTTTTTTAGGCGTTTGTCCAGATTTCTGACACTTGCTTCATGCCAAGGCAAACAATGTTTATAAGTAGCGTACTGAAAACAACGCGCTCTCTGGGGTCAGTGCTTCTGCATTCCAAGCACAATAGTGAACATCAGCCGGAAACTCTTGCCTTTTTAACTGTTATATTCTCACATTACAGTGATCAAGTCTGTCAGGAAAACAGGCACCAACTATGTTTACTAATTCTCCAGTCATGCAAAGTCCAGGCCTTTAATCAATTGTCAGACAACAAATTTGCAAATAGCCTTGTCTTTTCTTAGCCTACATTTATGTATGTATGTATTTATTTATTAATTTCATCTCTCAAAGTGAACTATAGTTCCAGGCATTGGCTAAACCATATTAATCTCCAAAATAGGTTGCTGGCTGTTTATGCAAACTGCAAGGATTTCCTCAAAAAACTGCAATTTTAACACTTGAACAGTTGCAGTTCATTTTTATAAGGGTTGTAGGGGGAAAGGCACAAATATTAGAAGTGTCCTCACTTTTGACCCTTTATCCTCACTTTTCGACACAAGTGTCCTCCTTTTCTTAGTCTGGCTGGTGGTCACCCTAACACACACACACACACACACCTCCTCTTGAATCACTGGCACGGTGAAATAGAATCTGAAAATAACGTCACACTTATCAGCCTCTGCCAGTAGGTCACCAGTGGCAGCCTGGACGTACATCTCTGGGAGCTTAGATGGTGTGAGATTGCCTCCTGACATCCCCTAACCATCACACATTAACCTGCACCGTAGGTGGGTGTGAGCCAGATCTGGCACTGATTCGGCCAGCATCCGGCCCTGACTCAGATGCAATCTGTCTCTGGTTTGTTTACGGCCCGACAGCATGAAGCCATGGATCACTGTTCCACTGGAAAGGTCACCCTGGAGAGGCTGAGGCTAACTCATATATCCCCACCTCCTTGTCTGATTAGACACGATGAGGAAAGGACTTCCATTCTCCATCAGCCTCTGTGCACATCTCTACCCTGGTTAGAAAGGCATCATTGTGCAGGTGGACAGCACTGGGCAATTCCAATGTTATGGACATGACAAAACATGAGCAAGTACATATATTTTAAAACATTTGGTACAAATTCTCAATTTCTTCAGTGGAATACAGACAATCTTCAAATATGATTTAATCATTTACATCATAAAAATAAGTGTCATTTTACTGGTGTTATGAATGTGACACATAATTCCACAAAATTCCACATAATCCCATGGAACTGTTCTAATTTAGATGGGGTTTGTGAGTTTGTTACTTTCAGACACTGGAGAACTCCCGTGTGTTAAAGAGGGGTCTTCTTTGAATGATCTGTCTCACTGCTGCTGTGGATTTGCTCTTTCTTAGGTAGTTCAGGCAATTTCTCTGCATCAGTGCATCAGAGATTCCTCTTTATCCACAGCACTTGTTCTGAAAATTATAGTTGGATGTTGTTGAGACAAAAGGAACAGGAGAGACAAAGGAAGGAGCTTGGTTAAGTCACAGCCTGGCGTGGGGACTTTTGTTTGACAAACAAAACAAAATAGCACCTCCAAGCTCATTAGATAGCAAACGTATGTCAGTGGGAAAAACATAATATATGAAGTTAGTCAGTAAATCATCAAGTGAAGCATGCATCACAGAAGAGCTGATATACTGTGTGCTAATACAGAGGAAGAGATGGAATGAAATTAGTCCTTAAAGCTCAATCATAAAACCATCTTCCTTTGCACAACAAATACACAAGCTTGTGCGTGAGTGTGTGTCTGTGCATGTGTTTTTGCTTATGTGTTAGTCAGTGTGTATGCCCCACATGTGGGCATGTGCTTTAGGTGTGTGCGTGTGTGTGTGTGTGTGTGTGTGTGTGTGTGTGTGTGTGTGTGTGTGTGGATTGTGTTGATCTGTACACTCTCTGATGTAACTCTGAAGCTATAGTCCTCATCATTGGAAATCTCTACAATCTGCGGATCCCCAACCTCACAGCACAGCAGGAGCCCTTGCAATAGGAGCGGTAATCAAAGGCATCGTTAAAACGAACGGGTGTCGCCACTCAAGAGGGCTGTGCCAGCAACACACCTCTTTAGAGCTTAACAGCCATCACAATCATCACTCTTCCCCTCAACTCTCACCACCTCTGAAAAAGCAGCTCTGTCTCCTGCAGCCGATGCATTAAATGGACCCTGAAATTAAACAGCACAAAGACATTTCATTATCTCACAGATATTGTAGTTGTGTTATTCTATGGATCATAAGTGTGTCCTATCCTCTGCCATATGTTCTGGTTATGTAGAGGAGTATATCTTGCGAAGGACCAGTTATGCTGAAGTATAGCGTAGTGCAGCTGACTTGCCTAGATATGTCAAACAGCTTAGTGAATTTCCTCAGTATCCATGCTTCTCATGAAAGGCATTTGACCCCTGAGTAAACTCTCTTTGCTTCTGCTTTCGATGTCATCCATTTCACTTTGCCCCTCTATGTAGATCACTGTTTCCAATAACTCCAAACATGAAAGAGTGTCAGCATCAGTAAATCCATGGTCAACACCACAGGAATAAACCGCTTAACTGGGTACAATCCATTAGTCGACAAACCTTACAGAAATCTCTGGCCTGTTATTCTGCCCTTCCTGTATTTCTAAGATCAAATGTTCGTGCCTGAAATGGCAATAATACATGATTACCATAGTGATAACGTTAATTACCTCAGGCATTCTTTGCATTATAGACATCTTCAAACTGAAAAAATACACATTTGAAAACAGAAAATATGGAATAACTCCACAGAAGTAGACTGGGAAGACCAGCCAAAGTAAAACTGAGATAAAGGTGAACAAAGGCAGACTATGTAAGGAGTGCAAGATGACCACGTTTCTGCTATTAAATGCACACTGTGTGTTAATCTGGTTTGCATTCCATTCCATCTGTTCTAACACGTGTGTTGACATATTCCCCCTCCGATGGTGACTTTTGCCAAGAGTTCTACATCTGACTGCAGTCACACTTCTGGATGCTGTATGGCTAAATACAGTATCTGTCTCTTTTAGCCTTAGGACAGGAAACAGACAACATAAGTCTTTTCCTTTCCACCCTGTATAGGACCTTCTCCACTTTCTGCTCTCCTCAGTGTTGCTGGCACAGCCCTAGGGGTCAGAGGGGCTGAATTTTCTGTCTGATTTATGAGGGGGAAGAGAGACAGCCAGGGCGGCACCTTCACTTTGAGCAAACTGACGTCAGGGGATGGCTCCCAGACATCTTCACTTTCTCAATGCCCCCCACCACCCCCTTGCTCCCACTGCATCCTGAGGCTCACTACCATACCCTGTGGAAACCGTTTTGGACAGAATCAGACTCGTGGAGCAGCTCAACAAAATTAGTTTCGCTCTCACTAGCATTGCAACATACAGTGTTTGGTCTTGGCCATCGGTCTCTGTCTGAACCCCGGGCGCCTGTCGGTGCACATCTGCTTTCCTGTGCTCTGGTGTCACCCTGCAGCCTGCTAATGTCAGATCAAAGCTCTTTGTTCCAGGGACATGGCAAAGAAATGACATTTATTAAACAATATCTCTTCCTCTCGCTGATTCACTTTTCCCAGTGATCTGCAGAGCAGCTCCAGAGTATAGGTTCCTGCCAAAGCTCAGCCACACACACCCAATGCTCAAGTCTCCCAGAGGAGATCGCTTACAACCTCACAGAGATGCACCATAAAAGATAGCATTTAGTTACATGGTCAAAACAACTGTCAATGTGTTTCTGAATATGTTCTCAATTTTGTGTCCTTTGGCAGTGCTGTCTGTTCCCACTGTCGGTATAGTTTTAATTTGCCGGTGTTAAGGTTGTCGAACAGATCTCTGAAGTACACTTGCTCACCTAAGTCCAACAGATCAGAAGCAATCACTCAACCATAGACACCATAGAGTACATTTAAATCTTGTCTAAAGGTTGCAGATCTGTCATGTCTCCAGCTTTCAGCTGGAATGGAAGCTTATGTATCTGCTTCACTGAGCGTCGCTCACAAATCTAAATCCTGCAACAGAAAACAATCTGGTGCTGCAGAGATAAAAGGGTTGCTACGGTAACAGGCAGTAATGTCCAACACTGCCTGCATTTTCATGCCTGCCAGTAGTCACTATGAAATGAGGAGTAAAAAAAGTGTCATTTGAAGTTAAAGCTTCAGTCGGTACCAAATGATGTTCAGCGATACTTAAAAATTAGATTTAAAAAGCTGGCTTAATGCAAAATGGTTGGTTATGAAGGTCTAGTAAATGCAACTTGATATGGACAGAGAATTTGATTTGATATCGACATCTGATGTGGATATATTCAAGGAGGGACACAGCCTACTGGTCATGTGTACTCTACAGTCAAGGTTACCCTGTACTAAAAGGTTGTTTATAATTGTCTGGCAAGTAAAATGTAGGCCCTGGCTATGCAGTACATATCAAGAAAACTGCTCTCAGCAATTTGACTTGTAGTGTGAAAGAATGTAAGGCAAACGTAATAGACAGGTATTGCAGTCTTTGTCTAAGTCTAAGTCTTTGCAGATCCTTTACCAGACAAAGGCTTTCAGCTTGACGAGGGGGACTGAAACATGGAGGTGACAGTTTGTCAGTGTTGTCCTTGAGAAATCTTTGAACCTTCCTCTTGTGAAAGCTCTTACTGATGTTATGACACGCTGAAACTTTTTTCCACCTACAGACATACAAAGCAGTCAAGCAGAGCTACTGTCTTGAATAATTTTGAAGATAATGTTACCCAGATTGCTAGAAATAGCACTTAGGTCAAAATGATTCACATAGGCAAATGACAATCTTCATGCAGCCATGATGAATCTTTCACGTTTCCAATCGGATAATAGTAACTACATTACCCCAGGTAGCAAAATGCTGGCCATCCTGCTCGTCTTCATGACAGTTTTTCCCAGAATGCAAAAATAGCCGATATGCCAGAGGAACAGCAGCCCACCAGAAAAATGCTGAGCAAAATTTTGCTATCTGGGCAGATAGGCACTAATACCCAAATATATGTGAGTATAGGAGGAATTTTACTCTTCTTTCAACCAACCTTTATAGTTTTGAGATGAATGAATAAATGGAAATTATGATGGGTGTGTGAGCTCAGCTAAAACTAATTACTAACTAGATGCATTGCATAGTGGTACATAATATGACTGCTGCACACTGCTGCATGTGCTATCCAA
The DNA here is from genome assembly GCA_015244755.2 of Tenualosa ilisha. Classification (NCBI taxonomy): domain Eukaryota; kingdom Metazoa; phylum Chordata; class Actinopteri; order Clupeiformes; family Clupeidae; genus Tenualosa; species Tenualosa ilisha. The sequence goes on from PYXC01001756.1 coordinate 685,330, forward strand.
AGAATATGAATGTCCATTCATACTCTTGACACATCTATTGAACCAAAAGTCTTACAGGTTTTCCCCTATGAGTTACACATACATGTCAACACACACAGCTCACACATGTTCATAGTCTGAATTCATTTATTCCTGAATTCCCTCTTTGACATAATGGTTTGTGTATTCAAGCACAAGGGGTGAATATCCCTTGAGGCCAAAATAGCCGCCATGCTATGAGCCTAGTAAGGGTACATGCCCAACAAGTTTCATTGGCACAATGTGTCAGTGTCCCTGAAATCATAGATGGAAACTTTTATGGAAATCTCCATAAAATTTGACAAATTTTTGTTTCACAGTAGGTGGCGCTACACTACATAAGGGTGGTTGGTTCAGTGATCCGGGAATCGCTGATGGAAATTTGCTCAAAAACATTTTTAGCCTGTCCACCAATAGGTGGCGCTACACCACACATGGGTGAATAAGGGCCAGCTGGATACCGTCCCTTCAGACCTACATGCCATTCAAATTTTGCCATATAGGTCTAAAATAATTATCTAATCTAAGCTCATCTAAACTGGTCCAACATTATCGTATGACTTATAGTGTCAAATAATTTGTCATTGCAATGAAATAGTCAATGACTAATATCTAAGACAGTTATGACTGTTTTGAAACTATTCTCTTCTTTATGTGAAAGAAAGAAATAGGTATTTTAAAGTTTGGCAGACCCTCTGCTGCAGTAACTCTGAGGACCCCCTGAGGAATAATGCCCTGTTGAATGTCTCTGGGCTAGCTAGCCCAACCTAGACTGTGTGTCTGGAAAAAGGGGGCAGACAAGAACTCAGTCTGATCTTCATGAACCCTTGTTTGAACGTGCTCATGCTACACACTCTACACTGCCTCATATATGACATTAAGGCCTGAACACTTGGTTTCCATGGTGAGGGCAGGTATGGCACAACATGATAATAATAACATAATAATAACAATAACAATAATAATAATAATAATGATAATAATGTTATTTTGGGCCAATGGAGAACAGATGTGGTTGAAAAAATGAAAAAAAAAAAACTTCTGAGAAAAACTGAGAATTGGTCTGTGTGCAAGTCTAATCAGTCCTCTAAACATTTATCAAACAGTGTTCACTTTAAACATTATCAGTCATTCGTTTTGATTATAGTTCAATCAATAAATCTATAAAACAATCAATCCACCTGTCTTTCTAAATCTGTAATAGGCATAGCCTGCCTGTCATGAATATTTGAAGCTGATAGGGTAAGTTTGGTTGATGGCAAAGGAACCTGACATAATAAAGATGACAAAAAAAAAAAAACTACGCATATTTAAATGTAAAATTACACCAAAAGAGATGACTTTCTTTTCGCATATTGGAGGACTGCGAAAACCTACATGCGATTTGAGTGATGTTGATTGGGGCAGCACGTACAGTGTTTACGGCGCTGTCACGTGACTTTTCTTTGCTCAATATGGCGGCGCCCTTGTCGAGGTGTGAGTTGTGACAGTTGAGCATGTATGGAAGTATCGAGGAATTTAGGTTCAGCGAGGGATGCATTTTTGTCCTGCGAACGAGATGTGTGTGTCCACTTGAAGCTAACACTGGGATGAGTTCAACATAAACCAAGGACATCAATAACAGGGAATCAAAATTTCTGTATTGTAAGTGCCGGCTACTTTAGCTTGCTAGTTTTGTTAAATGTGACTCAACTCTTTGCCCGCTAGCAGCAAATTATTAAAATTCTCTTTTCATATGGTGAATGCATTTGCACTTGTGTTACAGTTGAGTTACTTTGTGACAGACTAGTGCTGTACAGTATTCTAATTTCTTGTTTTTTTGTTTTGTTTTGTTTTCGAGTCTGACATTGAGGAGAAGATGACAAGGAAACAGGGGGGGAAGCATGTTCGTGCGATTCTGAAATGCATTTCAAAGTCAGTAGTTTTTGCTCTGTATAGGGACTGTAGGGTAGATATTAGGGTCTGTGAGGATGCGTGCGTGCGGGGGATCCAATTCACTTCTCTCCAATGACACTACAGCACTGCCTCCCCTGTAACCATAGAAACGTTTTCCTCTTCCTTCCCTTACATTTATTTTTTGTCTGTTTCTGTTTCTTTTTTTTAGTCCCTGGAGATCAGCTCATTTCATACAATAGTGACTGTTTTTGATTAAAACGACTATAGTCTAAGTGAGTATGAAAGTGATAGATTGATACCCACTGGTACCCACTTGTAGTGTTTTTTTTATTCATCCAGAGTGACTGGTTGGGTGTGCAGAAGGCTCAGACGGTATTTGAGTGATGCAGTATTCATGCTGCTCGTGGGCGGTGATGGCACTGGAGTGTCAGCTGAATCCGGTCACCTCTGCTGATTTCCCACACTAACAGAACACCACAGTGAAAAGATATTATGACTCACACTCAATCAAGCCTGTTTTAGGCCTGATCTGCTTTGCTGTGAGATGAAATTTTACTAACACGTAAAGCTACAATTGGCAAGAATAAGGTGCAAGTGTTGTATTTGTCCACTCTAGATTGTAGAAACTTTGCATTGTTGTCATTTCAGTGTTACGTTGTGGGGGAAAGACAGAAACTCCCCTGTTTGGTCAGAGGAAATAGTCTTTTAAAGATGTGAAACAACACTTAGAAAACAAAAATCTGACTGACTGAAACCTTGTCATGCATATGCATGTGAGTCAGGCTGACCATGTTGACTATGTGTCCCATGCTTGTGTGTCTCCTAGGTGGCTGCGCCATGCAGACAGTGGTGAAAAGGGTCTCTCAGTGTCCACTTGCCCTTGTTAGACAGGGCGTATGCAGTGGGCACCTCCTTGCCCCTGTGCCCTGGTTCAGGTGGTCACCATGCCGAGGCCTGTACAGCGAGAGGGGGGTGTGGGAGAAGGACTACCGGGTGGAGACCAGGAAGAAAGTGGAGCAGAAGTGGCACCCCCTCATTAAGGAGCAATGGAGGAGGAGCAGCAGGGAGGAGGTGGGTGATGGGAGGCTGATCTGTTTCAATATCTAATTTGTTCCAAGGGGTGAAAATAGGCCGGTGCGGTCTGGTACCCCAAACCCCTAAAAAGATTCAGAGACGGTGCGTGGTACCGCCAAGAAAAATCAGATCTGCCATCTTAGCGTACTGAACGTGAGACTCCAGTGCCTAAATGCCCTTTCTCTTGCTAACTTTCTGTCTATGCTTTCATCCAATACAGCTTAGTCATATATGGACGTCATTAGGTATGTCTAAGATGGCTGAGGCCAAAATGATCTGCACACCTAAAGCTGGGGTTCAGGCTAGTGCGTGGAAATTCATATTTGTCTCTGCTAAATTGATCATGTGAAACTTTGTGGTCTAGCAATGGTGTTAGTTGTTAGTTAGTTACTGTGATGAATAGAAAATTCATCAAAAAGAAAATTAACTTTGAATTTACATCAAATTTAATAATATTTACATTCTGTTTACTATAACTGCTTACCACCACTTTAAACAGCATGTTGCAAACCATACACCAGAATAAGCAGGTAACCCTGCCGGATTCATTGGTCTGAGGCATCTATACAACTAGCAATTTCTCTGTAATCCATTTGAGAAATCACAGGAAATGTCTGCAGTCTCCAACATATAACAGTAGAAACTCTGTTCTTAAAAATTAAATTCCACTGCTAGTTCTTATTAAGTGCATTGATATATACATGTTTGCATCTTTAGTATGTTCATAAATAATACCAACTCATTGGCTTATTTAGATCTAACCAATAAAAAAGGAACACGATAATGATCAATATATGCTGCAGTGTATCCTGTCCGTGGGTGATAGCAGGCCATGATGAGTGCTCTACAACTAATAGTATAAATTAATGTATGATTAGACACTGCCTTCACCCCTGTCTATTCCCAGAGTAGCCCTCCAAGTGGGTAGTAAGATGCTGCTGCGTCTAGATGCTGTCATAACACTGTAAACTTGTCCTGGCCAGTTGGACTTTACATTTCACTGCTGTTTTTCGTGTACAATAATGCGTTTGAGAAATAAAAACAGAATTCATCTAGTTCCTATGGAATGGCCCAGTTTCAGTGTCCACCCTCACAGCCTCACAGACTTGAATTCTTGTTGTATGGTAATCTTAAAATCCAAGTTTCAGCTAAACCATAGCCTAAGCTAGTTTGTTTATATTTCTAGTTTGTTTATATTCTGTTGTTTCTTTGCATCAGTATATCCACCTAGCATATCTTGCTAACAACGGTGGCCAGTTGTAGGTTTCTACTGTAGTAGTGCAACAATTTGTCGTGCATACACAGGCAACACAATACAACGTAAAAGGGCCAGATGCCAAAATGTCCGGGGGACATTGAAACTTGGCCATTGTCCTCTCCAACTCCAACCCCTAGAGAACTTCTCTAGTTCTGATGGAGAACAATGCAAAGCAGCGAAAGCTGCTGATGAAGTAACGGACAGTGGCCCCCAGAAAACCTCCAGAGACAAGACATGTTTAGGCAGGAAGCCATTTTCACTATCTAACCTTGCTGGAACATCTCAGTAGATATCCACCATGTCCAGACCTGTGTGTGTGTTTTTATGTTTGAGTTTGAGAGAGTGAGTGAAAAAAGAGAGAGAGAGAGAGAGAGAGAGAGAGAGAAGGAATATAATTCCCACCTGATTAGTGTCTTGTCACTGTTGCACACCAGTTCCCTGGCCATCTCTGCTCAGATTGTAGTCAGTAGTCTGGCCCACACACTCACCTCATGGGACCATAGTGCACTCACAATAAATATTTGAAGAGCTCTTTTCCAAAATGCTATATATCCATTTTGAAAAATATTCAAAAATGATGTGTTTTATTGTGCTTCTCAGTTAAAATCACTGTTTTGTTGTTTGAATTGTTTAAGATTCAATCGGATAACAATAGCCCAATTGCAATTGTCCTGATGTTACTTGAAAATCTAATTTAAAAAAAGATTTATGAAAACTGCATTTAAATGGCTTATATAGCGTTTGGAAAAGATCTCTTCATTTACAGTTCAAATGAGACTGAATGAGAGGGAGGAAAAGAGGAAAACAAAAGAAGAAAACAGGTGGTGTGTGTGTGTGTGAGTGAGTGTGTGATTGAGAGAAGAGGGGAGTGAAGAGAGGGATAAAAGTGAGAGATGAATAGTGAGAAAGGGGGAGAAGGAAGGAAAGTGTGAGTGTATGAATAAGGAAGTGAGACAGAGGGATGGAGAGCCTGTTGGCTGAAAATGTGGGCTAGGACCCAAGCTTCTGTTACACACACACACATACACACACACCAAACAAAATGAACATTGTCCCACCTCGTTGAAATTACCGTACTTCCAACAATTGTCTCAAGGTTGTAGGATAAAGATGAATTCCCCCAGTGGAACATCCACTGTATTCAATAATTATTCAGCATCTGTGAGGTAAAGAAAGTAGATTTACACAGATCATATGATGCTTTTTTCCATATCTTCCAAATGATGTTTTTCCATGTCTGCCAGACTCTGTAGACAGATAGTGTAGATATGCATTTCAATTCTCACCTTGTTCCTCGTGGACTGCAGGTGTTTCTTGAAGGCGCTCGAGGAGAAGCAGAACTGAAGTCAGTGTGTCTGTGGTTTAGGCCCACCTGAGACGTACTCTTAACTTTCACACAAGACTTCTCATTTTTCACCACACACACACCACACACACACACACACACACACACACACACACACACACACACACACATATATATATATATATAAATCCCCCTTTGAGCTTGCATGTGTAGATTAATGATGATGATCCTCTCATACGTCTGTCATAGGGAGAAGAGAAAAGATAGATTATGTGCTGGGTGGTTTTTTAGTGATGATTAAAATTGGCCTGGGGGGTGGAGTAGGGTTGTAGCTAAAAACAGCATGATAAAGTACTGTACCTATTCTTTCTCTTTCTCACCTAAAGATTCCCTGAGGGTCACCTGTGCAAAAGGTCCTCAATCTAGTCTTGACGAGGTCTGGAGCAGAAAGCTCCACGAGGGGTGGGGTCCCATCACACAGATAGATTATGTGTCCGTGCCATGGTGGGAGATATTGTGTGAATTGTAGTATGACAGGCCTGCAGACAAAATACACTGAGAAAAATCTCTCTTTCTCTCTCAGACCCACAAGCACATAGCCAAAGGCACTTGCACAGGCACACACACAGAGTCACAAACACATAAACACACATGTACATGCATGCGCACATACACACACTTCAATCTCACAGTTGGGAGTTGACAGACCCTTTCAATGCAGTTGTGCTCTGACTGCATGGGGTAAGATTTTAAGTAAATGCACATCTGACAAAAAATCTCTGTTCTTTTCAGAAGCTCCATTACAACACCATGCACAATGGAACAGCAGTACATACCGAAATGGGTCTGAGTCTGAATCTGAGCCTGGCACTGTGTCCCATAGAAAGTCTCAGAGAGAGAGAGAGAGAGAGAGAGAGAGAGAGAGAGAGAGAGAGAGAGAGAGGATGAGGGTGGTGAGGCTCTATGAGTCAACTCTGTTTTGTTCCTCTTTGGATAGAAAAGAGGGGAAGGGAACTGCTTCTGAATAATTCATTTCCCTCTTAACCTGAGGTGATTAACGTGGACTGTCTGGTCACACACACACAAACACACACACAGACACACACACACAAACATAGAACGCCACCATCACCATCAGCTCCATAGAAGAGGTTATGAATCGTTAAGGTCAGAGAGATGGTGGTTTCCATTGTATGTGTTGGTTGTTGTTTTGTGGTAGTAGTACTTGCTGGTTCTCTCATCCCATAAACATCTGTGGACATCAATGTCTTTGTATGTCTGTCTTTGTTTATGTAAGAGATGGAGAGCTTGTCCACTGCCTTTCTGACATCAGGTCTAGCAGCAATCCAAACTGATCTTGACCTCAGGAAAAAATAGCTTATATGTCCCTCTGGCTTGTGGCTGCAGCAGCCATTGTGTACTGTAGGTCTTCATCGTCATCATCATCATCATCATCATCATCGTCGTCAGACTCAGGGGTCCACTTGGGAAAAACCTCTCATGAAAGTTATGTTTCCCCAGAGGTGAATGGTATCATAATGCACTAAACATAGGATTTAACAGTAACATGGTGTTCTTGGAGTCATTGAAGTCACAGATGATTTTTTTGAGGGTTCTCACCAATGCCTGAAACGTGCTGACCCGTGCATTACAGACCAAGCCACTTGCAGTACAGCAGCTGGGATGCCCATCCTTTACTTCCACGTCATGACTGTTCTGTATCTCCTTCAAGTCAGTTGAAGTCTCCTTTTCAGGCTAACGAGATCAAATGCATCTTTTATGTGTTGCATGACCCTGGGTAGGGCGATCACACCTGCCTAATGGCAGCAGGCCATGAGTGGCTGTGAGTGTTCACATTATTGGCTGGAGTGTAAAGCACTTTTGAAGTAGTGCCCTTCAGCTGTTCCCCATCACACCAGTCTTTCTATGTGAAACGGACTGGAATGGACGTTTCAAAGAACATCGGGCTCTCTCCGTTTTAGAATCTTTTTAACACTCTTCACGAATGCGTTCTTTGACCAGAACTCACCTGTGGAAGACTAGAAGATTTCTTGCAGATCTCTTGTCATTTTAAGTACAGTAGATGGAGGTTTAGATTTCCACTGGCGTCTGTTAAATCTGCCGCACATACAGTCAGCACCAAAGAATACACTTCAGTGCCGAGTCCTTATGTGCATCCATTATAAGCTACTGAAAACGTATATATGCCTTGCACAATGTGCTCTTCCTATCAGTGTGCAGTGTGTTTGTGTGATTATTGCCTTAATTAAAGAGTGGTTCCAGTGTTGTCAGTTTAGCAAAAAGTGGGTGCTGTTTCAAGTAATTTACAATGTTTTTGCTGGTTTGGTGGAGGCTTTTGTGATTAGTGAGCGAGTTTTGCAAAAATAGTGCTTAAGCAATCAGGAAAAAAAAATGTAAGCAGTAAATTCATAATTTTTACACTTCCTCCCCCTCTGTCTCTGTCTCTGTGGTCCTCTCTTTGTGTCTGTCCCTGTCTCTGTTTCTATCTCTGTTTCTGTGTGTGTATGTTTGTCCTAGCAGAGCTCCGGGCGGAAGAAGTTTTATGTCCTCTCCATGTTCCCGTACCCGTCTGGCCGTCTGCACATGGGACACGTGCGGGTCTACACCATCAGTGACACTATAGCCCACTTCCAGCGGATGAGAGGCCACCAGGTGGATGCACACACACACACACACACACACACACACACACACACACACACACACACTCAGACACACAGACACTCAGACACACACACATACTGATGCATAGCACAGACATACACTCACAAGCAGACACACATACAGGCTTGTATAAAGTACTGTTAATTCCTCTGAACCTTTGTTGTGTGTGTGTGTGTGTGTGTGCGTGCGCGTGTGCATGAGCGTGTGTGAGAGAGACTTTTAAGGTCCCTGTTGGATGTTTCATTAAGGGTTCAAAGAGCTTGGCTTCCTGTTTAAATCTAGACTCTCAGGCATTTAAGATGGAATCCTCACAGAGTCCTGTATGACGATGCCTTTGAGCTGGCTCTCAGACAAAGGGCACACTAAGAAATTAATTGGACACGGCCAAACACATTCATGTAGTGTTCTCTTCTGTTAGTCTGTTTCTGACATGACCAAACCCATTCCAATCCCATGGTGGTGTTGAGTTCTTTTGGTCTTTATTGAGCTGTGGTGTGGCACTGCCGCACAGTTTGACTTTTGTGTTGGTGTCGGGAGCTTGTGGTGAATGTCACTGGGATGCCTGTGGGATGCCTGTAACCAGCCCTCAGCATTGGTAATGTGCTGCCCTCATCACTGAGCTTTCTTGGAGCAAGTCACAGATGGTAGGTGTGTGTGTGTGTGTGTGTGTGTGTGTGTGTGTGTGTGTGTGTGTGTGTGTGTGTGTGTGTGTGTGTGTGTGTGTGTTAATTTGTTTTTGTGTGTCTTTGTTTGCAATGCCCTTTCATAATAATCTTGCCACTCAGTGTTGATGGAAAGTACATAGCGTGCAGAGCTCATGCCATTTGGATATGTGGTGCAAACACCTGTGTGCCATTGGTGATTGTGAGAAAGCGGGAGATTGTGTGTGTGTGGATGTGTGACACAGACAGGTAAAAGTGTGTGTTTGAAACTTGGCTGCTTTCCAGACAGATCTGTGTTCTACTGTTCTACAAGGCTATCGCTTCCTATTTTCTCTTTCCTATCTATCTATCTATCTATCTATCTATCTATCTATCTATCTATCTATCTATCTGTCTATCTAAGTATGTCTTATCCTCTCATTCTGTCTCATCTTTTCATTTGTTCTTTATCTTTTTTCATTGTTTTCCTGCTTTTGGTTATTCCTCAGTCCCCTTTGTGTTATTGTGTGTGTGTGTGTGTGTGTGTGTGTGTGTGTGTGTGTGTGTGTGTGTGTGTTCTTTCCAACTTTGCACCACTTTGCTTCAACACATTCATCATTGTCTGTACTGCTGTTGGTGCTGTGACTAAGTGCTGCCTTCACAAGAACACTTAGCTGTGTGTGTGTGTGTGTGTGTGTGTGTGTGTGTGTGTGTTTGTTGGTTTGTGTGTCTGTCTGTGTGTGTGCTGTGGTTTTAAATTTGTTTATGGTTGAGTCTACCTCAACCTGTGTATTTGCGTGTATGGTATCTGACCATTGTGCAGTGTCTGTCTGCACACTCTGGTGCTGTGTGTGTGCGCGTGTGTGTGTGCGTGTGTGTGTGCGTGTGTGTGTTTGTGTTTGTGTGTGTGTGTAGTTTAATGGGCTTTGATGAGATGCTGTCACAGTTTTGGCTATGGTTTGTCTGCAAATTTGATGGAATTGAAATGACAGTTATCTGTTATCTATTTAACTGTGTAAAAGTGTGTGTGTGTGTGTGTGTGTGTGTGTGTGTGTGTGTGTGTGTGTGTGTGTGTGTGTGAAGGTATGTAACAATGATTGCAAGTGAAGGCTAGAGTTAAAATGAATAATAGGAAATCTTTGAATGCAAAAGGGAGAGACGAGCATGAAAAAGTGAATTGAATGATCACATGACTAGTATACTAGTTTGTCCAGTCCTCTGTGGCCCTGTGTTAACTGAATATTGCCACTCTTGTCATACCAGCTGTGAAGAATACCCTTTAGAGATGTCCCTAGTAAATATGTTATTTGACAGGTGTTGTTGAGATCAGTGTCAGGCATGGTGTGTGTGAGTGTGAGTGTGTGTGTGTGTGTGTGTGTGTGTGTGTGTGTGTGTGTGTGTTTGGGGGGGGGTGTCTGGGTGAGTTTTTTGGAGTTACGGAAAGTGATTGACAGATGGTTATCTTACTTTTGTCTCTGCTGAGAGGGAGGCTTCTCACAGTTCCCATACCACCCTTCTCTCTCTCTCTCTCTCTCTCTCTCTCTCTCTCACACACTCACACACACACACACACACACACACACACACACACACACAAACATTGCATGCACATGCACACAGACACACAAGCAAATGGCAGGAAGCAGGGTATTATCAGGCATTTAATTATGAAAATGAGAGACATGAAAGCTCCTGTTTCTAATTTTTTTATGCGTGTGTATGTGTGTGTGTATGTGTGTTTGTGTGTGTGTGTGTGAGAGAGAGAGAGAGATCTGCATCCTGCCCTTGTGTTACTGGGCATCTTGTCTGATGACAGATGGAGGGGGCACACGGCACAAACTCACACACACGCACGCACGCGCGCACACACACACACACACACACACACAGATGCACACTAATCTGGGGTCAGTTACCTCATCACTGCCCTCTGGTCTCCTCTGCTCGTTAGCAGTCCTGTTATCTGTATAGCACTGGTTCTGTCAGGTCAGACTGACTCAAAGTGGCCCTAATGTAATTGGAGATATGCCTTATTGATAAATTTAAACAATATTTATTTACGAAAAAGTCAGTGGTACAGTGTATAGAAGCAGGTGCTATGTGCTGCAGTATTAGTCACTCCCCTCACTGAGTCAAGCCTTTGTCTGACTCTCGGTGGACAGTGTATGCAAACTATGCCTGAGGATGACGGACTACCTGAAGGCACACTCTCTCCAGGGATCTACGCTAACTTGTGTTTAGGAGCTGTGAAGTAGTGTGTTGAGCGGTAGAGGTAGTCACCAGGAGAAGATGGTTGCGTACAAAAATACAGAATTTATTTTTAGGCTGCCGACAGGTTACAGACATGACGAACTAAGACATTTAACATAGAAAAACACTAAGCTTGCATTAAGCCCAAAAAAGATCTATTACAGACAGTGTAGCTGCACCACAACAGAGAGATCCTCTCACCTCAGAGGCCCTGACCAACCTGAATGCCTCTTCCAGAATACAGGTGATATAGGCACTTACTCCTCCCCACAGGAGTTAACCAACATGTACAAAATCAATCAAGCCATAAAACACACATTTTCACTATCAAACAGTTCTACTACACATTGTCTGTGATAAACAATTTTCCCATGTTACAGAATTAATAATACATGCTTAATACAGCGATAAACAATACCAAAACTCATACAGGTACAAAACACCCCTCCCTCACATAGACCAGTCCACTGTTCCGCGCTCCTGCGCGAATAAGGAAGTGCCAGTAGTTGTGCTCGGTTTGGCCAACGTCAGTCAGACACCAGGTAAGCACACTACTACTCCCAACACATTTCTCCGCGTGTACAAAGAAAATCATAAATCTGGCAAGAAATACAGACACACACAGCATGGCGCGCATCATGCCATTATGCCCGTGATTTCAGTGGTATTGTTTCATTGTTTATGGCCATAATAAAGTTCTGTTTGAAATACACATTGTCTATGCGGTTACTGCTCACGTGTGTCTACCGCTGCAATCCCGCACTCAAACGCGGAATATTTGCAATGTTCCTAGTTCAAGTTTATAAGTTCATACTGACGGGAAAATGTAAGTGAAATGAAAGTAAAATGTAAGAATAAATGTTTGTAGCGCTCGTTGTTAGTGACGGTGGAGTTCACATCGTCACATTACCCCCTCCTCAAGAATTTTCGTCCTCGAAAACCCTAGAAAGGTAATCCGCGTGTGATGTTCTCAGGCCCCGCCCTATACCGGACTTCAAAATTAAAGGGCTGTAGTGACAGGTACCACCGGGTCACCCTGGAGTTAGTGTCCTTCATCCGATGCAGCCATTTCAGTGCTCGATGGTCAGTCTCCAGAATGAAGTCTTTCCCCACCAGGTAGTACTTCAATGACTCCAATGCCCACTTGATCGCCAGGCACTCCCTCTCCACCGTTGAGTACCGGAGCTCCCGTGGGAAGAGCTTCCGACTGAGGTACACCACTGGCTGCTGCTCTCCCGGCTCCCCCTGCAGCAACACTGCACCCAGGCCCACTCCTGAGGCGTCTGTCTGCACAGTGAATGGCTGGCTGAAGTCAGGATTCTGCAAGATAGGACCACTGCAAAGACATCTCCTCAAATCATTAAAAGCCTCATCACATTTATCAGACCACTGGACCCGGTTTGGATTGGCCTTACAAGTCAACTCAATCAATGGGGCAGCCCGGTTGGCAAAATTGGGTATAAACCTTCTGTACCAGCCCACTACCCCAAGGAAGGAACGCATCTGCTTCTTTGTAGCTGGCCTTGGGGTGTCCGAAATGGCAGCTACTTTCCCCACCTGAGGTTTAATGGTCCCTCCACCAATTACATATCCCAGATACTGCACCTCAGATTGAGCCATGGCACACTTTTTGGGATTTACCGTCAGCCCTGCAGCCCTGATCCTCCGCAGCACATCTCGGACATGGACCAGGTGGTCTTCCCATGATGAAGAGAAGATCACCACATCATCCAGGTAAGCGGCGGAGTACCCCCGCGCCCCGTCCAGCACCTGATCCATTAGGCGCTGAAATGTAGCTGGCGCCCCCTGCAGGCCGAAAGGCATCATTGTAAACTGGAAAAAACCAAAAGGGGTTCTAAAAGCAGTCATCTCCTTTGTGCTTTCCTCCAAAGGCACCTGCCAATATCCCTTACTAAGATCAAGGGTAGTGAGGAACTTGGCACCCCCCAGCCGATCCACCAGCTCATCAATCCTAGGCATGGGGTAAGGATCAAAAGCAGATATGGCATTGAGTTGTCTAAAATCCATACAAAATCTTAAATTGCCATCCTTTTTAGGAACAAGCACCACTGGACATGACCATTCGCTATGAGAGGGCTCAATAATACCCATCTCCAACATTGTCTCTAGTTCTTGCCTGATCTTAGGAAGGAGTTGAGCAGGAATGCGATAGCCGGGCAGCCTCACCGGTCCTTGTTCCTTGAGCTTAATATGGTGGCTAACCAGGTTTGTGCGCCCTGGGCACTCAGAGAAAACGCCCCCTGGCACACATGCCACCAACTCCTCTTGGCACTCTGGGGAGAGATGGGACAAATCTGGGCTCACCTCACAACTCTGCTCCACCGGGAAGAACTGCTCTTCTTGCTCCTCCTCCTCATCCACCTTCCTGGCCAAGAGATGATGCTCCACTGCTACCTCCCGAGCTCGCCACTCCTTCAGCATGTTAATATGGAAGATCTGCTTGTCCTTCTTCCTTCCTGGCATAATAATTTCATAAGTGACAGAGCCTACCTTCCGATGAACTGTATACGGTCCCTGCCATTTTGCCAGGAGGCTACTTTCAGCAGTTGGCAATAACAGCAGGACCTGCTGACCCGGCTTGAATGAACGATCCCTTGCAGCTCGGTCATACCAGCTCTTCTGAGTCGCCTGAGCCACCTTCATGTTCTCTTGGACCTGCTCTGTGAGACACTCTATTTTATTGCGCATTTTCAAAACATACGACAGAATACTCATACCTTGCTGTGGCTGCTGGCCTTCCCATGCCTCCTTCAAGATGTCCAATGGGCCCCTCACCTGCCTGCCATACAAGAGCTCAAAAGGAGAGAATCCCGTAGAGGCTTGTGGAACCTCTCGGTAGGCAAACAACAGGTACGGTAGCCATTCATCCCAGTCAGCCCCTGAATCTGCAACAAATTTGCGCAACATGTTCTTTAAGGTCTGATTAAACCTTTCAACTAATCCATCTGTTTGAGGATGGTAGGGGGTTGTTTTTATCCCTTTGATGCCCAGATACTGGTAGACCTGTTTCAGCAGCTTTGATGTGAAATTAGTACCCTGGTCTGTCAGTACCTCCTGTGGGATTCCCACCCTTGTGACCAGTTGAAGCAGTGCATTGGCCACTTGCCTTGCTTTGACCTGCCTCAGGGGGAATGCCTCCGGGTACCTCGTGGCGTAATCCACCACCACCAGTATGTAGCGATTCCCTCTTCGGCTTCGTTCCAGGGGACCCACGATATCCATTCCTATCCTACTAAAGGGGATGTCGATAATAGGCATAGGAATGAGTGGCACTCTGATTCCCTTACGGCCTGGTGCTGTGAGCTGACACTCTCGGCAGGACTTACAGAAATTCACCAGGTCCATGTACATATTTGGCCAAAAAAACCTCCTGGCAACTCTGTCCCAGCTCTTATTCTGCCCTAAGTGACCAGCCCATGGCACCGAGTGCCCCAGCTCTAACACCATCGTACGAAGAGACTTTGGTATTACCAGCTGCTCTCCTCCATCCCCATGGCGATACAAGATGCCATTCTTCAGCCTAAATTTAGCTGACTCTGCATTTCCCTCTGAGTCTGGATCTAGATCCTTAAAACAGGCCTTAAGTGTGTCATCTGACCTCTGCAGTTCTTTGATGTTAGGTGATATTTCAAGGGGGTTCTGCTCACCTGACTCAGGTAATGGGAGTGTCTCTGGTAGCCTCGTTCCTTTGAACCGATCCTGCCTCCTTTGACTTCTGGTCTTCCGGGTCTTGGGTGCAGCTTCAGCATACGGCAACACATCCCATGACACATCTGACCCCGCCTTCCTCCTCCTGGACCTGGTCACCACCATATTACAAGATTCAGCCGGCTCAACCAGATGCACCAGTCCAGGGATGTCTCTGCCCAACACTACTGGATAGGGTAAGTGTTCCGCTACACCCACTGTCACCAAGTACTCCTGCTCCCCAATTTGCATATAGATGTCCGCTGTGGGGTATGAAACCACATCCCCATGTACACAGCGTATCTGCACCGGGACATCTCCATGTATAGCATCTCTTGGCACCCACCTGGTTCCCACTAAGGTCTGGCTACTCCCCGTATCAATTAGGGCCTTAAGCCGCTTCCCCCTAATCACCACCTCCACCACTGACTCACACTGATCCTCCAGCCCACCAGTGATGTCATTGGGAACGTAGCATATGTGTGACTCCTTAGGCTTCTTATTGGGACATTTAGGCTTAATATGGCCTGTTTGGCCACAATAATAACAAACGGGCTCCTCTTTGTCCCTTGATGCCCGCTCATGCCTCACGTGGCTGCCTGCCTGCCCACTTTCTGCTTTACTTGACATTGATGTATGGTAAGCTCGGATAGCACCCAATCTATATGGCCTTGAGACTCTCTGTGCTGCCATAAAAGCATCTGCTAAGCTGACTGCTTCCTTGGCACTGCTGGGATTGTGCTGTCTAATCCACAGACGTACCTCACTGTTGACCATTTTTAAAAACTGTTCTAGCACCAAAAGCTCACCAATCTCCTCCTTCGAACGGGACTTTGGGCACACCCACTTCTCATAAAGTTGCTTCAGCCTAATGTAGAGTTCTTTGGGGGTCTCCTCTGGCTGCACATCAAGTGAGCGAAACCGTTGCCGATACGTTTCTGGGCTAATTTCAAATTTGTCCAATATAGCCCTTCTAACCTCATCATAGTCCATTGTTTTTTCAAAATCCATTGCTATGTACGCCGTCTTGGCCTTACCCGTTAGCAAGGGAACTAAGTGCATTGCCCATTCTGCTCTAGGACACCCACTTGCCCCTGCTATTCGCTCAAAGCCAGTTAAAAAATGTTCAATGTCTTCCCCCTCTGTATACTTATGCATTCTAGGTCCCCTCCAACCCACACAGTGAGCCACCTGAGGGTACCCGACTGTCACAGGACTACCCATGTTATCCCGCCCCTGTGTCATTGGAAGGAAGGATACTGCTGGACACATTGCTGGAGCCGCTGTTACCGGGGCCCCTGCTAAAGCCACCGCTGGAGCTGCTGCCGCTGCTGGACCCGCCGCTGGAGCTGCTGCTGCTGCTGCTGCTGCTGCTGGACCCGCCGCTGGAGCTGCTGCTGCTGCTGCTGCTGGACCCGCCGCTGGAGCTGCTGCTGCTGCTGCTGCTGGACCCGCCGCTGGAGCTGCTGCTGCTGCTGCTGCTGGACCCGCCGCTGGAGCTGCTGCTGCTGCTGGACCCGCCGCTAGAGCTGCTGCTGCTGCTGGAGCTGCCGCTGGAGCTGCTGGACCCGCCGCTGGACCCGCCGCTGGACCCGCCGCTGGACCCGCTGCTGGAGCTGCTGCTGCTATAGCCACCATCTGGTCCAAGTGACCCTGTCTAGCCACTGGACTCGTCACTGCTGATACTGGAGCTGAAGCAGACAAGCCCCTAACAGCTGCTGTTCTCTCCTGCCTCTCCCGTGTCACCTCTCCTTGGAGCAGAGAGAATTGATGCTGCATAACTCTCCACCTCTGCTCTTGCCGAACCAAGTCTCTCTCATAACGCTCCTCATGCACTTGCTGTGTTCTCATAAAGCTAGAGAACATCTTCCTTAACTCTGTCATCCCGTCACCATCTGGAGAATCGTCATCACTTGGCGGCACCTCCTCCAATGGAGCTGGTCTGCCTTGTGCCATCGCCGTGTTCGTCCTAGGCTTTTTCTTAGGCCCCATACTGTTGCACACACTCCATGGTTACACTGCCCTCTGGCCACCGGTAGTTTTCGCTGCCACCAAATGTGAAGTAGTGTGTTGAGCGGTAGAGGTAGTCACCAGGAGAAGATGGTTGCGTACAAAAATACAGAATTTATTTTTAGGCTGCCGACAGGTTACAGACATGACGAACTAAGACATTTAACATAGAAAAACACTAAGCTTGCATTAAGCCCAAAAAAGATCTATTACAGACAGTGTAGCTGCACCACAACAGAGAGATCCTCTCACCTCAGAGGCCCTGACCAACCTGAATGCCTCTTCCAGAATACAGGTGATATAGGCACTTACTCCTCCCCACAGGAGTTAACCAACATGTACAAAATCAATCAAGCCATAAAACACACATTTTCACTATCAAACAGTTCTACTACACATTGTCTGTGATAAACAATTTTCCCATGTTACAGAATTAATAATACATGCTTAATACAGCGATAAACAATACCAAAACTCATACAGGTACAAAACACCCCTCCCTCACATAGACCAGTCCACTGTTCCGCGCTCCTGCGCGAATAAGGAAGTGCCAGTAGTTGTGCTCGGTTTGGCCAACGTCAGTCAGACACCAGGTAAGCACACTACTACTCCCAACACATTTCTCCGCGTGTACAAAGAAAATCATAAATCTGGCAAGAAATACAGACACACACAGCATGGCGCGCATCATGCCATTATGCCCGTGATTTCAGTGGTATTGTTTCATTGTTTATGGCCATAATAAAGTTCTGTTTGAAATACACATTGTCTATGCGGTTACTGCTCACGTGTGTCTACCGCTGCAATCCCGCACTCAAACGCGGAATATTTGCAATGTTCCTAGTTCAAGTTTATAAGTTCATACTGACGGGAAAATGTAAGTGAAATGAAAGTAAAATGTAAGAATAAATGTTTGTAGCGCTCGTTGTTAGTGACGGTGGAGTTCACATCGTCACAGGAGCACTCGTGCCTCAAGTTAAGATTTTTAGGAGCACAGAAAAGAAAATGGGGAGTTTTGTTTTGTACGTTTATTCGAGTGCAGAACCTGCACACACCAACAACACCAACTTACTTGAAATCCCATCGTTCTAACCTTCCTGGCACTTTCTTCCTCATTCGTTTTTTTGGGGTTTTTTCCATCATTGATTTTAAAACACAGTTATATTTTGCATCTTGCCTCTACATCATAACATCTAACATCTCGTTAGTGGAGAATTTTTTTGCTTTCAGACATTATGGAGCTTTTAGTGCTGATTTAATAATTGTTTTGGCGGCTTTGATGTTTGATATATTTCAGAATGTTGTTTTAGCCGCTCTGATGTTTGATACATTTTGCTCACATTATGGCTTTTCACCAGTGCTCTCCTTATTTGTGGGCTGCGAGAAGTCAGCCTGTTTTGTTTACCTCGTTCACAAACCAGAAATGTGAGTGAAATGTCACCTATTTATATATTTAGCAGACAAAGTGACAAAGTGACTTTCAGTTGTTCAGGGCCAGTCTCAACTAGAGCAACTTAGGGTTAAGTGCCTGGCTTAAGGCCACAACGGTGGCAGCTGGGATTCAAACTCACAACTTTTCAGGCTACTTGCATGCTAGCCAGGTTCCTTAACCACTACGCTACCACTGGGTTACCATATGGGTGCTCTGTAGAGTCCCTTTCTCACACACCTGAGGGTGATCAGTTTAATTTAATGGGCACTGCCATTCTTGCCGTCCACAACTCTGATGAAGATGTCATGGGACTTTGAAACATTAGCCTCCGCACCTTGACAAATAAAAAAGATAAAGTTGAATCCGTTGTTCCAGTGATCGTTTTTTTGCCTTTGCGTGTGTTTGCAATGTGACTTTTTTAGTTTTGTCGATTTGTTAACTTGTTAAACGAGTTGTCACAGGTGGTGTCCTAATCATGCAGACAGCAAGGTGAGCACTAGCAACCTCGCAAACTCAATCACTTAAATATATCAGTCAGTTTAATTCGTGAGAGCACAGGGTTTAGGTCTCAGGGAATTGCTTAGAGAAAATTGTGCAAAATGAAAGGTTCTTCCGACATAACAAAATTCCAGTCACTACTGCCATCCTTCTCACCCAGCATCACAGCTTCAAAGAATCTCCAGTGACAAGTTTTACAATGCCATTGACACCAAAAAATTCTTTTCCACCTTCAAATCTCTACTCATCCCTTCGCCATCTCCTCCCACTACCAGTCTGACAGCAGACATCTCTGCTCATCGTGCTTCTTCCTCTTCTCTGGAGAAGGGCACCACTAACTCAGCATGCAGAAGTCCTACTGCATCATTTTCTTCATTCAACCCTCTCACCAAGAGTGAGGTGTCTACACTCCTTACATGTAGCTGTCCTGCCACATCTGAGCTAAACCCCATTCCAACGAAATTCCTTTGAACCATGTACCCTGCTGTCTCTCTCCTCCTGTTCCAATTAAGCGATCTTGAAGCCTTAAAAGAAGCCGTAATACTTCTCATCCTGCTTGCTTGGTTCATCAGCAGCATTAAACACGGTCAGTTATCGTTTCCCATTGGCCATACTCTCAGACATGCACAGCACAAGTAAAGCTCACTCCTGATTTAAATCTTACCTCACCTCTGCATCTCTCTGACATATCTGCATGGATGCAATACCCCCACCTCCAGCTCACCCTCTCCAAAACTGAGCTACGTGTCTTGCCAGCCAAGCCAACCGTATACAGTATCACAACATCTGCATCAAAATTGACTCCCAATCTCTTGCCCCTTGACTCCCCCTCTTGGCCAGCTGACCTTCACAGAACATATTGCCTCTCTTGCCTAGTCACACTGCTTCACATGGTTCAATATGAAAAAGATCAAGCCTTACCCAACTCAAGATACAACCCAGCTTGTAAACGTAAATGTAAAAGCAAAATGTAGTGCGATAAGTGTCTGGGGAAAATGGTGAAAAAAAAATCCAAATGTAATTGAGTTGAAGGGAGATCCCCAAATAAGGCTTTGCAGTTGGGGCGAGAGATCTAGAGAGATCCTGGAGATCACTTTGGAGGAAGCAAGAAAATGAGGGAGAGAGCTTCCTTGATAGAGTCGGCCTTCTTGTAACCTCTCCCATAATCTCTAAGGCAACACCCCTATAGAGCACCTTGCAGAACACACAGACCAAGACAAATGTGTGAGCAGTCAATCTCTCTTTCTATATCTCTCCCTCTCGTTCTCTTTTCTCTGTCTCTCTTTCTCTCTCCCTCCCTCTCCATACTTTCACATTCTCTTTCTCTGTGTGTGTGTGTGTGTGTGTGTGTGTGTGTGTGTGTGTGTGTGTGTGAGAGAGAGAGAGAGAGAGAGAGCGAGCAGTCATCACCCCCAGGATGATGTAATTGTGAGAAATGAATACATGTCCATCACCTCACACACCTGACACACATACACCATGCTTCTACATGCACTCTCAAATAACTCTCAGCCACCTTCCCTCCCAACACATACACGCACACGCACACACACACTCACACACACACACACGCACACACACATCCGCACACATGCAAGCATACAGTACAAACACTTGAATCAAACTTGAGACCCACTATGGCCACAGCTGCATTCACTGCCACCACTTTCATAGAGGTATAAGGAAATTTTATTTTAAATTAAAGTTAAGTGTGTGTGTGTGTGTGTTTGTGTTTTGTGTGCTGTTTTTTTTTTCTTGGTCTTGATGTAATGTACAGTCAACTGATTGCATACACACATTTCATGGTTGCATGGCACAGACAGAGATTGCTGTAGCTTGTGCACGGAAGTGTGTGTCTGCTTACCCAGTACACAGTTTCATAGATGAGCCTCAGTCTGTTACCAAGGATACACACTTTCCTCTACTTCTTTTTCAGCTATAGATCCCTTCTGTTCTCTTCTTTTCTCTTCGCTTCACTGTGAAATGCTTAGAACCTGAGTACTGTGTGTGTGTTTGTTTTTTTTTTTTTGGAGGGGGGGGGGGGGGGGGTGAAGGAGAGAGAGAATATAAAAAATCAGAGAGGAAAAAAAGAAAAGATGGCAAACAACACTTGGGAAGAGGGGTGGAAGGATGAAAGAAGAGAAACATAAGATTGAGACAAAAGATGCATGACGGGTTTCGAAGTTGGTTATCCTCCAGCTTTTCCACGTACGTCTTGTATTGAGGGCTGAATGGCATTCATTTATCATGTGACAAACTAAATGGGATTTGTATCCAGACTCAAAAACATGTACAAACTTTAAAGTTTCATCAGGTGTCCTTGGTAGACAACACCACTCCAACTTCACCCTCCAGCTCACTCACTCTTTTTCTTGTCTGAATAAAACAGTGGAGGACGAAGGCTTTGACTGTAAGAAAAACAGTTCAGAGACTATTTGTGAATGAGGAAAAGAATTAGTAGAGCTATGTCGATGATGTTGACGAAGATAGTGCTGGTGTTCTGATGGCATGTCTTCCTGAAATGGCTCATCTTTCTGTAGGTGCTGAACCCCATGGGCTGGGATGCCTTTGGCCTGCCTGCAGAGAACGCTGCCATAGAGAGAGCCCTGGACCCCGAGGAGTGGACCAAGAGGTGTGTACAGAGTCGTGTGTGTGTGTGTGTGTATGTGTGCGTGTTGCATGCGTGTTTGTGTGTATGCATATCCAGCCATCTTATTGTTTACTGTAACTTCTATGTGTGCTAAAGATAACAGAAGCTAATATTTCTCTCACTCTTCTCTCTCACTATCTGATTCCTCCTCATTCTTGCCCTTTTTGTCTCTCTTTGTCTTTGTCGGTGTCGTCTTATCTCTCATTTGTTGCTGATCCACTTTCTCACTGTCTCTCCGTTACACACACTCTCTCTCTTTCTTTCTCTGTCTCTCTCTCAATTTCTCTCACTTCCTTGCTCGCTCTCTCTCTCTCTCTCTCCAGTAATATCCAGTACATGCGAGAGCAACTAGAAAGTCTGGGTCTCTGCTTTAATTGGGACAGGGTGAGTAGACAGGAGATGTTCTGCACCTCCAAAGCTGTGTGTGTGTGTGTGTGTGTGTGTGTGTGTGTGTGTGTGTGTGTGTTTCACATTTTTCTTTATTCCCAAGGTTCTGTGTTGCCGATTCTTTTTGTGTGTGTGTGTGTGTGTGTGTGTGTGTGTGTGTGTGTGTGTGTGTGTGTGTGTGCACGCCCCTTGTGTGTCCACCCCTGAGTTTGTGTGCCTTTGGCCCCTTTGCCCTGGCTGCTGTTTTTGGTGTTTCTGATGTGCTGTTTGGTTGCCATGTGAGCAGACCCCTCTTAAAGCCCAGTGAGGAGCTGGGAGGGAATGAGAGACGCGTTTTTTCACAGCTCCCCATTCCTCTCTCCTCTCCTCTCCTTTCCTCTCCTTTCCTCCCCATTCCTCTATCCTCTCTTCTCCCCCCATTCCTCTCTCCTCTCCTCTCCTCTCCTCTCCTCTCCTCTCCTCTCCCCCCCATTCTTCTCTCCTCTCCTCTCCTCCTCATTCCTCTCTTCTCTTCTCATCTCTTCCCCTCTCCTCTCCTCTCCCCCCCCATTCCTCTCTTCTCATCTCCTCTCCTCCTATTCCTCTCCCCTCCTCTCCTCCTCTCCTCATCAGTACATTAAGCAGTCACTGGTGCATGCTCAGTGACACTCTCATGATGCTGTCATGTTCATTTTTCAGGCTTATGATGTCATTTGTCCCCCTGCTCACCTCCTCTCACAAGTGATGGAGTAAAAGTGTGTATTAGGCATGAGATTGTCTCTCCCCTCCCCCACCTTGCCATACCACAACATACCAACCTGGGCGCAGGCTGACTTTTACTGACTATAGTAGCTTCTGCACCCTTTTTATAAGATTGATGTCTATTTTTATGACCCTAGGTTTTTATTTTTACTATTTGATTATAGTTGTTAGTGTACTGGTAGTAATATTTATATTAATAATAATATATTAGTTATAAAATGAATTAGTAAATGCCCTAATGCCCTTATTTTGTCCATGCCACTGTAACTCTAATCTGAGGCTGGTATGTTTTTGCCCTGCCTACGGTCAGCAAGAAGTCTGAAGTAGCCATTGGCTCCAGTGATTGTGTGACAGCTCGGAGGCATTGTTAGGCACGGCTCAAAGTTCCCTGTCTGTCTGACTGTCTGACTGACTGTCCACCCACTTATTACTCTCCTTTCCTCCTTTTTTTTCTATCTCCTCTCCCCTCGGTCCCCACAATCATCTGTCCTCCTCCATCCTCTCCTTTTCTCCTTCTCCTGAGATGAGGAGTAGGGGCTGTCTCTGGCAGGGGGATCTTCTCCCTCTCCTCTCCCTCTCCTTCTCTCTCTTGTCCTGCTCACCACTATCTCTCCTCTCTCCTCTTCCCTGCGTCTCCTTCTCCTTCTCCCCAGATGAAGAGGGGGTGCTGTGCATATCTGTCTCTGAGGATCAGGCCCACTCTGTCTGTATGTCCGTCCGTCTGTCTGTATGTCCGTCCGTCTGTCAGTCTGATCTTTATATTCCACTGTCAGAGACGTGACCCCTGGGCCCCTCTCCAAATGAACAGCCCTCAACCCAAAGCCTCACTTAATGTGATGACAGTCATTGTTGCACTCCCAGAATAAAAACGGTCAAAGGTGGAGAAGTTCCTGGGATAATTGTCTGATTAAGGGAGCTCTTTGTGCAGCCTCCTGACAGAGATCTATTCTATTCATTCTATTCTGTTCTATTCTATTCTATCATACCAGACAGCCTTAGGATAAACAGTGAAGATTACAGATATTTCCCATGTTTGGGAGATTTGAATTTGATTTGATTTGACCTAATGGAGTATCTCTACCGGGCATCTGTTCTGGTCTGTGTATATTATGATAGTGTACACTGTATAGCACATTTCATGTAAAATATTTTAATGTTGTTTTATGTGGTGTTGTGTTTGCATGCAGGAAGTAACTACATGTCTGCCCGACTACTACAGATGGACCCAATTCCTGTTTGTCAAGCTCTTTAAAGCTGGACTGGCCTATCAGAAAGAGGTAAGCCAGTGGCCCCCGGTACTTCCACAGCAGTGATGGAAAGAAGGACAAACAACAAGGAAACACAACAAATGTAACAAACTTTTGTGTGTCCTTGAGAAGAGTGAAAGCTGACGTCCATCACGGACGTAGGATTGTGAGGTGACGCACCTTTTGAAGCCTATTTCCTGTACTCCTGGCCTGTGCGTCTGCCCTCTGTTTGGTTCAGGCATGAAGGTTGGTGCGTCAGTCAACGAGACTGCTGAAGGCAGCGAGAGGCACTGGTGTTTTGAATAGATGCCTGCAGTGGAGAATGAGTTTATTTGCGTTAATTGAGTTATTTCTCTCTGGAACATGCAGAGACTGTGATGTGTCTCTTGCTTCAAGTTTAAAGAGCCAATTTAAATGTACAAAAGCAAATTTAGACATCCAAAAACTAGTTTAAACGTTCAAACATGAACTTGTTCAAGAGCATAATTTCTATGTATAGTAGTCTTTAAGATATGCATGTGAGAGGGAAATGGACAACTCTTACTTCAAGCTTTTGGTTTCTATTCAATGGCTTAAAGTGTTACAGGGCCATTAACCTTGAAGGATGGGCACCATTCTAATGACGTGAGTGGTGTTGCAATGATGGACTTAATAGCGTTTGCTTTAACTGAGGGACACACACCTCATGGGAACACACACACACACACACACATACGCACACACACTGACTTATCAGACAAACCTACAGTACAGGTTGTTTGAGCTGTACTGTGTGTGTATGTTTGGGTGTCTGTCTGTCTTTTTTTCCTTGTGTCCTTGGATGAGACAATTTGACTTCTTGAATGATTTAGAGAAATTAAAGAGTCTGTCTAAGATTCCAATCTCAGACACATTTTTATCATCAATTTCTCTTTACTTTTCACTCTCTCATAGTGTTTGGCTCTCTGTGTCCACTTACCACTAAAGTCTCCAACATTTGTACACAGATCTGGTGCTGCAGATGCCATACAAACACAGTGGAGGAGAGAAAAGGATGCACCTTTTATTAGTTCATTGTTTATTACTGTAGGAGTAGATTTGATAGATTTGTATTTTCACCTGAACACACTGAAGAAGATGCTATACCATATCAATTCCTGTATTTTATGAAACAAACCAAGCTTCCTTGTGTGTGTGTTTGTGTGTGTGTTTGTGTGTGTGGGTGTGGGTGTGGGTGTGTGCCCCCCCAGGCGGTGGTGAACTGGGACCCAGTGGATCAGACAGTGCTGGCTGATGAGCAGGTGGATGAGGCTGGGCGCTCCTGGAGGTCTGGAGCCCTGGTGGAGCAGAACTCCTCAAGCAGTGGTTCATCAAGACCACCAACTACGCCAAGGTAACATGCTCAGTGAAACACACACACACACACACTTTCTCTCACACTCACACACACAGTCTGTTGTATTAAAGAGGCAGATTACAGTGTACACTTTGTACCGGGTACAGAGTGCCTACTGACTCCTACTGACTTCTACTCCTCCTGCTGAATCTTATTTTTAAACTTGACATTTAAAACATAGTTTCATTTTTTATGAATGATTTTGCAATAGAGGGAAATTGTTTCTGCAGTGTTTTGTACATGTGATGTGTTTGTGTTTGCATGCACGCACATAACTGTTTATGTGTGTGTGCGCGCGCACGTGCACATGTCTGTGTGTGTACCGTATGCAATGACAGAGGGAGTTGAGTTGATAAGGGACACAAACCAGCCGCAGCTTCCAAACACCACAGTCATGATGTGGTATCATTCTACTCAGATACCATAGACACCACAGTCATGATGTGGTATCACTCTACTCAGATACCATAGACACCACAGTCATGATGTGGTATCACTCTACCCAGATACCATAGACACCACAGTCATGATGTGGTATCACTCTACTCAGATGCAGTGTCATAACATTTGCAGGTTAAATGTTTTTCAGAAGTTTTTTCTTTCTTTTTTCCAGTGCAAGCATACACACACACTCACACACACATGCATACACACACACACACACACACACACATGCATACACACACACACACACACACACACACACACACACACTCACACACACAGATGTAGGTGTGACTACTCACTGCCTCCTGATTATATCATAGGATGTCAGAAGCAGTCTGACCATTAGCCCTGCTTATATTATATTATATGTTATATTTGGCATTTATTGTACCTTAGGTATGCGGTCAGGTGTGAGCTTGACTTAGGGATAATGATGCCTCTGCTTTGAATAGTCCCCAGGCATCTCGCATTGCTGTCCATCTGTCTGTGTGTGTTTGTGACCTCTGTTCAACTCTGTGTGTTTGCTAACTTAAAGAGGTGTAGTGGTCACCTTACTTGGGTGAACAGCTGGTTTCCCTGTTGCAGTTGCAATTTGCAGACACTGATGTTGTGTGTGTGTGTGTGTGTGTGGTGTGTGTGTGTGTGTGTGTATTATGCAAATAAATGAATATATACATCTAATATTAAATATGAGAAAATGTGCCATGAACAGTACAGTTATGTGCCTGCCCTGCCATGTCCAGTGACAGTGTTCTTGTCCAGACATGGTTGTGGTCATTCATGGTCACATATCCCTGCCGCAGGAAGACTGGGCCTCACTGTGCACTGGCAGCTGGGAGTGTTTGGGAAGGGATTTGGCCTGATATTTGCTGTGGTGCATTGCAGCGATTGCTTGTGCAAAGGCGGCCGCTGATCATTTTTGGTCGGGATGGGCCATATTTGGGCCAGATCAGAGCCGTATTTGGGCCATATGGGTCTCCCTGCAACAGATTCTGATAAGGAACTGGCCCAGATTGGTTTTGCAGCTGTGATGGATCTTGGGATTAGGCTGCTGGCTTCTGCTTCATGCCATGCAGGTGGTGTGTGTGGTGTGTGTGTGTGTGTCTGTCTGTGAGCATGAGGATTGGCTGTTTGAGGGGGAGTGAGGTGCAATCACAGAATTGGTGAGATGCAGAGCTTCTCAGAACTTCACTGCCATCAGTCATGGCTGCCGTGTTGCAGCTACTGTAGCTCCTGTGCTTGCCCAGGCATTTCAAAGAACTCCTCCATGTCTGAAAACAACAATTGCAAACAGCTCCCTCAAAAATGTGGCCTGCAAGGTCATAGGAAAGTGGCTTTTGGGCTCCACAGCCAGACAAATTATACTGCTCTCTTTCATGCTCTTGAGGAACCGTGTTGATTGGTTGAAATTGTTTACATCTCGATCCAAGCCTCTATGTTTCTTTCCCATTTACAGTGGCAGAGGCAGGCTTGTGTTCACTGCAGTGCAAATAGGTTTACTGAATGGACAACCGGGGGAAAGTGAATGATACTAAAACGGTATGGGGTTTGAATCATGCACCGAGTCTTCAATTCTTTTCTTATTATTAACCAGACCCATGTATCACAAGTCCAACCATGTGCACAAACACATTGTAGTGTCTAACCCGTATATCATACAGATGTGCAGAGCTAAAATAGGCTTGCCCTCAGACAAGGTGGGGGCACAGAGCAAAGCTGTGCCTGTACTGACACAGAACGCTGGTCTCGTCTGTGCATGATAGTCAGTATGCATTTACACATAGATGTCTTTCTTTGTGTTGAGTGTGTGGTGTTTAAGTGATGGAAGGAGACATACTACATCGGCCACACACACACACACAAATGTTGATCCGAAGATCAGTGTTCACTGTTTCACTTTTTTTCTCTCAAATCGGTGCTCGTTGGAGCTTCACTCTCACTGTGGGGTATAGTGTGAGAATCAGTGAACATGTCACGATCCATGAGTGCTATACTGTGCGGTGTGTACCAACACACACGCACACACACACGCATACACACACGCACACATGCATGTGGTCCATGCTTTTTTCAGAAGCAAGAGAGAAACAGGGATTGCTGTGTGTTTCCCAGTGTTTCTGTGCCCCTCCAGGCTTCTAGTGAAGATATCAAGAGATCATCACCACCAAGCACAAGGATGATGCAACGCCCTGGAAACAGCTGTTTTCTCATGTTTAATCATTTGCATTTTTTTTGTTTTTGTTTTTTGTTTTTGTTTACAAGGGTCGACAAACCTCCTCAACCTCCGCCATCATCTCAGTCCTTGGATAAATCCTGTCCAACAGTTACATGATGTGAATTCATGAGGACAATGAGGAAACTAATTTCATTTCCTTTTCTTTTAGCCTGTTTAATGTCAACAATACCTCCGGGCCAGGTGTCATCACTGCAGCGACTAATGAACACAAGCCTGATAATGAGAATAGCCGCATAGACACACAGATGAAATCTCTTGTCACTTGTAATTAAAGCCCAGAATGTGCACAGTCAAACAGAACAATCAACAAACAAATGAAAACGAATGAGTCACGACTGACAGTGTGAACATAGTTAATTAGATTTACAGAGGATTTTAACAGTTCTCTTAGTTACGTCGCGTGTTCTTGTCAGGTTCTTACTGTGTGTTCACACCAAGAGCTAATGAAGTTGCAAAATCACCGGGATCAATTCACTTTTGTATTGATGAGAGCAACCAAAGCGACGAGAGACCAAATCTGGGTGACTAGAGTGACTAAAAGACATTATAAACTGCTCAACTTTATTAGTTCTTTATTAGTTTATCGGCTGTAAATGAAATGGCAATGGACACATCATGTATGAATAGAGCAACATAAACAAACACAGATATTATAACAGCAATTTGTATGTGCTACAGTGATATTACAGCTGTAGTTGCTGTTGGTGTGAATGTAGTTAGAGTTCTTATTTATCATGGTTCTTGTGGTTCTCGATCTGCTGCTCTGTTAGCTGTGTAATTGTAATGCATAGCTACATTGGCTGTGGTCACACACACACACACACACTGATAGATGCTGTTTCTCACAGGCTGTGTGAGTGTGAAGCCATCCTGTGGGTGTAAGTCGCCACTGACGCAAAATGCAAAGCAGAATGTTGGCCAAAGCTGCCTTGGAAGAGGACTTTTATATTTCTTTTTACTTCCTCCTCCTTCCTCTCTTCTCCGCCCCTCACTCTCTTCTTCATACGTCCTTCTGGTCCCTCTCCTTCTCTCCATTTTTTTAATGTCCGTCTTTCTCCCCAACTCTCTTGCTTACTCATTAATTTTCTCATCTTTCATTCCCTTCCTCCTTCATTTATCTCTTCATTTCTTTCCTTTTCCTGTCCTCCCGCCTCCCTTCCCTCCTCTCCTCTCTCCCCCTTTCCTAATGCTTTCCCAGGCTGCACTAGTGCCAGTTGGGTAGTAAAAGCTTTTGAGGGAGAGAGGGCCGCTTTTCATAGCTCAATCCTTTCACACAGCAGCCAGCTGTGGTGTGTGCATGTGTGTGTGTGTGTGTGCGTGTGTGTGCGTGTGTGTGTGTGCGTGTGTGTGTGTGCGTGTGTGTGCGTGTGTGTGTGTGTGTGTGCGTGTGTGTGAGAGTTTGGCCCTGGTTGTTATGCGTTACTTCCTGTTCTGTTGTCCAGCCCACCTCCACTCGATATGAAATAGGCACACCATGCCTGGGTCACCTTGTCTTCTTTATTTGTGTGTTTATATGGTCATGTGTACGGCTATGACTGTGTGTGTGTGTGTGTGTGTGTGTGTGTGTGTGTCTTCCTGTCTGCACAGAGTACAGAGAGTGGTTGGCTAAAAGTGTACTCAAAAGTGCCAGTCTTGTGCAAAGTTTGATTTCTGTGTGTCTGTGTGTGTTTGTTTTGTTTAAGAGAAACTGAAATGACACACTCTTTCACTCAAAATCATATAATGGTTACAGTTCTGTGTCCTGTGAAGCTCAATTGCTATGTGGTGATTTTCTTGTTTTGGTGTGTGTGTGTGTCTGTCTGTCGTGACTGTCTGTCTGTTGTGTAATGACTGCACTCACCACCAGCTTTTATGGCTGAAAATGGTAGCTCTTTGAAATGGACACTCCAGAGGCTGTGCCAGCCTCCCTGTGCATCTCAGAACCCATCAAATTCTCTTCTTTTCCTACTCACAGTGCTCAGTGACCTTGACCAATAGGACTATGAGTTGCTTCACACCGGATTTCTTCTTTAATGTTCTTTATCATTACTCCCACACTACATTTAGATTGTTTTGATTCAGAGTTTGACTAAATGCTTATACAGGCATTGAGTGTGTTAAGGTGATTGTGTGTGTGTGTGTGTTTTGCAGCCCCTCCTTGATGCTCTAGCAGAGCTCCCTGAGTGGTATGGGGTGAAGGCCATGCAGGCCAACTGGATTGGTGAATGTTCTGGCTGCTTCTTCCAGTTCCAGCTCAAGGTGAGCCTTCTTTCATGTTCTCTCTGTGTCTGTGTCTGTGTGAGCATCTGTGCACCCTTGGTGAAAGTTCAGTGCTCTTTGCTAGGCTTTCTCTTTGTGCATGCGTGTGTGTGTGTGTGTGTGTGTGTGTGTGTGTGTGCATGCTTCATATTTTCTTTCTCCTACTCTCTCTAAAGCAGTCTGAAGCAGATGAGCAGACGTTGTTTTTATCAGCATCCTGCTGAACATGTATCGACTGGTCTTCCCCTTTCTTCCTTCTACTCACTTTACGTCTCACATGGCTCTTTCTCATCAGCACCCATTGAAAGGCAGTCGATAGCTGCTTTAAGCTTCTCTAAAAGCCACTGCATTGTCTGGGACACACAGCTGTGCCTCAGAGTGAGGGACATGTTAGAATAGCCAGAATGTTGGCTATTGTGATAATGGTGCACTATATAGTAGGGTGATTTTCTGGTATTAATCATTTTTGGTTGCTTATCGTACTGATCGATCTCCATCATCATCATCATCTGAACTATGATGCTTGAATGGTAATCAGGCTGGGTTTCTTTAACGGTCATCTTACTGTTGAACTGTCTACTCAAATCTCTCATCATCATCATCATCGCCTGCTTGCACCACTGTCTGATATTCCTAACCATGCTGGCTGGCATGCCACTAGCTGCTCCAAATAGTAAACAGTAAATATTTACATTTACATTAATGTATTTAGCAGACACTTTTATCCAAAGTGACTTACATATGTTTACCATCAGTTACATCAGGGCCAGTGTTCCCAAGAGCAACTTAGGGTTGAGTGCCTTGCTCAAGGGCACAACAGTGGCAGCAGGGATATATTGATTGTGATTTTCACAATGCTGACACAATGCTTTACCATAAGTGGACTTTCACAGCTGACATTGGTTCAAATTTGAGTGTTACTAAAGTGTCACCTTTGGCTCGTTCAATGTACAGGCGCTGTAACTAATTACGCCACAGCGTCCCACCTCCCCACCCCCACTTTTGAAATTGTTCGCTAGAAACACCAACAAGAACAAATATTTGAATATACAAAAGTGACAGCTCTAGTGTGTTTTAGACACAACTGTTTTTTTTTCTGGATTGTGTTGTCCATGCTTCCATGCTTAGGGGTGCATATAACACAAGAATGCGAATTATACCAAATTAAATGCAGTAGTATAAAAGCATTTGATTAAGCATGTTGGCCTCTGCCATTACAGTGTAAAGCCTTTATGGATGGAGTTTAGGAGATGGACAGGGAGCGCACTCAGACAGACAAGCTGGGAGGCACATCATTGAGTCATAAATTGGACGAGAGGAGAAGAGAGGACTGGAGGAGGAGGAGAAGGAGGAGAGGGAGCTTGTGCTGTGAGAAGAGTGGAATAGAGTTGTAAATGAGGTCTCACTATAAAGAGGGCAGAGAGAGGGAGGGTGGAGAGAGGATGCTGGCTCTGAGAGTTAGAGTGCCTCTAACCTGGAGGGATAATAACTTCAGATTGACGAGGGAATGGAACACATGCAGTTAAAAGACACTCCCTGCATTCCACCCACTCACACACACACACACACACACACACACACACACACACACACACACAGAGACATGCATACACACAATCGCTGCCTAACATTTATGAATATGTATAGCTCTCTCCATCCCTATCTCGTGTTCTCATTTACACTCTCTCACACAGTGTGTGTGTGTGTGTGTGTTGGGAATGCACCTAAATGGCCGCTGCTTTCTTATTAAGATTGTAATCAAATTTCCTTAGGGGAGAGAGGAGGACTCACCATTAAATTTGAGAGAGGGGTAATATTTTCCTCTGTTCATGTGTTGGTGTGTTTGTGTATGTAAGATCACCTTCTTGGGTCCCTTCAAAGGTCCTCATAAAACTGAGTGTTTGCTGTGCACACTAGTCGATAAACTGTGCTGCCAGTCATCGTTTTGTGAGCGGTTTTAGAGGCATACCACTGGCTCCTGGCTCTGGCATGAATCTGGCCCAGGTTTGTCTCAGATCAGGTCCAGGTACAGGACATGGACCAGACTCCTTCACTATGTTCAGACTCTCGATAGACATATTTGTACTTCGTGATAGGTGGGCGCTTTGTTTCAGCTGTAAAACTCTTGGTTTTGTTTCTATCTGTTTGCTGATTGGATGCTAGAAAATCTAGTTTGGGAACCCAAAGCCCACAGAGAGTCTGAGGGAGCAAAATACAGTATTGAGCAGAGGTGCCATGATGGCGCTAGTCTGGCTAGCAAGCATGTTGGCTTTCAGCTGTTGAATGTGACAGATTTAGTGTAAACATTTCATTTCATCATCAACCCTTCATGCAGGACCCCTTTATGTTTGCAGAGAACTAGCCTATCCCCCCAGACTGTGTATGTTCACAAAACATCAAGACAGAAACCTGACATGCATTCTCGTGCGCAAGCACGTTGGTGAACGTTTGCATACAGCTTTCACTTTGCCTGGATTTTGCCTGGATATTTGCCAACACTCCCAAAAAGGAGTGTTTGAGAAAGTAGTTCCGAGTGAAGGCCGACACCCACTGGACGTGTCTGTGGCGGGATGCAACAAGAGAAAGATTAGAACACTATTGCTTTTAATGCAGCAAAGCCCACTAGAAACGTCTGCCGCTGAGGGTTGGAGAACCGTTCTAAACCCTGCGTGTCAAACCCATATAAATCAATTTAAATAGCATTAAAATTATGTGTTTCTGTCGTTGTTATGCCTTAAAATAGTTGGTGAAATGTTGTTTTCTGATTGGCTAACAGGCTGTCCATCATTCCATGATAATGGGACAAATTTAACAGTTCAAAAGAAATGTTCTCTGTCAATGTTCGCTGCTGTTTAATGAATTTGATGAATGAATATTTATGTTTGTGAATTTGAACGCACCACAGATCTCTTGTCTGTTACTTCCTGTTCCTGCTGCTGTGTGTGCACATTAAGAACACTGTCAAAGACATTCTCAACTAGGACAAAGTGTGTGTGTCTGTGTGTGTGTGTTGTGTGTGTATGTCTGAGGAGGTAGTGATTACTCCATCGTGATCTGAAGCCTGTGTGCGATGATGTGTGTGAGGAGTGTGTGACAAGTGCCTTTGTGTGTTCTTCAGGGGCACTCTGATATCAAGGAGACTATTATGGGATTTGCTGCCTGGCAACAACCTCCAATTTGTACAATATTGCCTGCTTGCCTTTGACAGATGCCATTATTTCCTTGTTAAATTTACGACTCAATTTTAGCTGATTGAATATTTGAGAAATTGGACTGTGTAATCATGTCATGACTGATTTCTGTGAGAAGTAACAATGGAAATTAATTCATATTGTCTTCAACTTTGTTATGCAGACACTTCCCAACCACTGGTCTCAGAACAGTGCCTGTTTGCATGAAAGGCATTCCATTTTCCCCTTAAATATGACACGAAATGTATACTTTAAGGGAACAGTTGAAGTACATAGAAACAAGAGCGTAATGTTGTGTAGGAGAGTTTTCTGAAATCAACCAATGAAGGATACCCTCACAGAGAATATGTATCCATGTCACAATCTGCCATCAATGCACCACAGAAATGAGGGAGACCCCCTCTTTCATGTAGAGTTCTCAGCACTGCGTGGGCAGAAATTTCACTCATTAACTCAAGTAATGTAATGCAATGTAATGAAGAGCTCTGCTGCACAAGGAAAGCATTCTCATCCCTAACTGGAAATTCCCAGTAGCAAGTTTAGAACTACTGGTTGCGTTGGATTGGGTTGCATGAAGTGTGTGCATTTACTAGTCGGTTGCCCTTTCACAGACGGCTTGGCAATCGGAACTGCACTCGCAAATCAAGCTGTCATCTGTTATGCGATCCAAAGGCCTTTTGCCCATCATTAAACACATACCTAGATATCTCCACTCCATTATTAGCTCAGTAAATTCTACCATGTGGTCTGCAGCTTTTCCAGTTGCGTAATTAAGGTAAGGCTTTCAAACCCAACTTAATAGGGACTTAAATGGAACTTCTAATGGGGAATTTCACTCAAGGGGTTTCTTAAGTGAGATTCTCATACCCTTAGTTCTGCTTATATATTTGCTTATATATGTTGTATGATTATATATGTGTGTGGGTTTGCGTATGTTTGTGTGTGTGTGAGAGAGATGTTTGCATCATCTGTGTGTGTGTGTGTGTGTGTGTGTACGCATATTTTTGATGTTTTGTGGGCATATGTTTATACCTATGCACTATGCCTGATGTGACTCTGTCGTGTGCCCCCCTCCCCCCCAAGCTGGATGGAGAGGAGACGGGGGAGACTCTGGAGGCCTACACCCCCACACCAGAGGCTGTGTTTGGGGCAGCCTACGTCTCCATCCTCCCTTCTCACCGCCTGCTTCACGGCTCCAGCAGCCTAAAGGCTGCACTGACCAGAGAACGGCACCATGGGAAGGGTGAGGAGACATGGACAGACACACAAACATACACACCCTCACAGACACATAACTTCGTATATGCATAGGTATACCCACATACACACACACTAATACACACACCCATATGTATACATATTCATGCAGTGACTTACACAAAAGTGCACACATGCATGCATGGCTTTCCAAAGGATGTGTAAGAGCGGGGTTGGTGGCTGGAGGCGTGGACTGGTCCCAAAGTACAGTTCCTGGAAAGTACAGTAGTTTAGTAAACATGGGCTTAGATTGCAACCCTGGAGATTGTGTGTGGGAGGGAGAGAGAAAATGTGTGTGAGAGAGAGAGAGAGAGAGAGAGAGAGAGAGAGAGAGAGAAAGAGAGAGAGAAAGAGAGAGAGAAAGAGGTAACATGCAGCTTGGTTCTCTGTTTGCATAATCTGTATGCTGTGATACACCATAGAAAGCTTAAGACCCATTAGTCTCTGCTGGTGAAGGGTTAGAAGCAGGGTTTGACTCTGCTACCAGCTGGACTGAAGCTGTGTACCATATAGTCTGGAAATGCATGATTCTAAATTAAAAGTACCTCTTACCTTTTTCAAGCAGGTATGTTTACTTGAGTGGATGTTCATAGTTGGCTGTTTGTTGTGTGCGTGTGTGAGGGCGGTGAGTTCATATAGGTGACATCGGTACTTCCGTTTAATTGGGAATCCCAGTAGAGTTTCTCTCTCTCTCTCTCTCTCTCTCTCTCTCTCTCAGTATACTGTAACTGCTAATAAGGACCCAAGAGAGGGGCAGTTTGAGTGCCTTCCTGCTGAAAATGATTAGGAACTTTGACCATTGACCCTTCTGTTGCAGATTGCCTTACTCAGGTCACAGCTCGGAATGTGTTCACTGGCCAAGAGGTTCCCGTGGTCATCTCGGCCCAAGCAGAGTTCCAGGGTCACCTGGATGCAGTGATAGGTGTGTGTCAGGAACCTTGGGTTCCGTTGTTCTGTTCTACAACCTCAGGCAATGTAGCAATAAAGGTTTAATTTTCTGACGTTAATTTGCAATGGAGGATATAGCATATAGCCTCTTATTGTGCGGTCGAATGTGCTTTGACTATAATTGGCTGTTTTTGGTCATCCCCTACCAGGATTACAAGTACTAGTCTAAGTTCACAGATTTTTTCACAAAAAATATGAAGCAACCAGGCAAAAATGGTTTCTGATTCTGCACAGTGTGTCACAGATTCTGCAAATCAGTGGCTTTTAAATATAAAAATCTGAAAAAAAAAAGTTTTTAAAACATATATTTAAATGTTGACATGCCAAAAATTATGGACTCTCTGTGTTACAGGGAAATTCTATTTTCATGTCTGGATTCCGCCTGCGTTTTCCGCATCGCAGAGTTTGATTTGATTGATTTTTTTTTTTTTTTTGCTCATTTTGCAATTTCTTGACGCGGCAATTGGTGTGGCTTTAGCCTGTATATCTAAATTCATCTTTATTTTTCTAAATTCATCTTTATTGTTTGCTAGTATTGCTATTTCTATTGTGCTTCTATAATACTAACATGTTTAAGTTATGTTTAGTTAAGTTATGTAGCTATCACTAACAGTGTAGTGCTTTTACTGCCAGTTGTACATCACTTTGACATAAAGTGTCAGCTAAAAACTCTAATCATAGCCATGACTATCAGTGAGTATTCACCAACACCTCACCCTCCCAATTAGCTACATGACGGCCTTAGGTCCTGGGCCTACTGAACAGCAGCATAAACAGCTATATAATGGCCTTAGGCCCTGGGCCCACTGAACAGCAGTATAAACAACTATATGATGGCCTTAGGTCCTGGGACTACTGAACGGCAGCGTAAACAGGTTTTTCATAAACACCTCGTGACATAAAAACCTCCTGGTGCTTGTTTCTCCCTTCACTGGATATTCCCTTGTGGTGAGGGTGGGGGATGGAGATTGCCGCACTTGGTCCCTTGAGGAGACAACGTGTGGAGTGTGTGTGTGTGTGTGTGGGTGTGTGTGTGTGTGTGTGTGTGTGTGTGTGTGTGCGTGTGCGTCACATTTAATGTTTTCCCCACCCCCATCTCTGGTAGGTATTCCAGACACCTGTAAGGATGACGCCTCTGTGGCAAATGAGTTGTCTCTCAAGTGGCCTTCTATACTGCAGACTCATGAGGACGGCTCCCAGACACTCCTCAACTCTGCAGAGGTTTGATCACAACACACACACACACACACACACACACACACACACACACACACAAGGGCGATTTACACTTTGTGACGTCAAAATGATGCGAAACCCACTGTTGCATGACGGATTTTCAGGGCACGTCACGAGGTCGCATGACAGCCCCTCCACTCACCTCAGCTGGGCCATTCACAACATAGGCAACTACACAGAGATGCATGAGAGTTAATTTCACCTTCTTCTGTGATGAAGCATTCAACTCCCTGTTGTCGACATATAACTATTTCTTCAGTCGATGGATTAACTTATCACAGCATAGACAGACAATTTTGAAAATCTTGTTTGTTTGGCTAAATTTAGCCTAGTAGCTAATCCTTCATGACTCATTTTTACTGACTTAAACTTTACACAAAATGTTTAATACTACCAGAGAAAGAATGCAAACTCTCATCAGAAACTTTAAGGGATCTGTCCTGTTTAATCAACATGTATCACAATGTATCAACATTGCTGGAAACCTGCCCAAAGAGTAAAGAAGCCCACTCATGTCTATTTTACATTTGGTCGACTTACCTGTTAGCGCAGAGAACATCTACTGTCCAGAGATATTGCCACTAAGGGCATATCTATCGAGTTTGCTCAAGTGCAGGTATATACGATTCGAGCGCATTGATGACGTCATCCATTGTCAGTGGCAGTGGCAGACACAGAGAGTATATGGAGCCCTACACACTCTTGCTCTCTCTCTCTCTCTCTCTCTCTGTCTCATAAACACACACACTCTAGCACACACCTAGAGCAGGTTTTACAAACTATTGGTGATGTTCACACCAGGAGTTACCTGAACACATCTTCACCAACCTTCCCATATTACTCATAGTTAAGTGCATAAGCAGACATCAGGACATTCCTGGTCAAGCAGAGCCTAATTCAGAGGGTAAAAATCTCTTCTTAATGGAGCAGTTACCTCTATACTGGCTAGAACAAACTGACTGAGATAGTTCTGCTCTATAGCTAGAGAGGAGATGAGAGTCTAAGTCTCCTGCCTCTCTTCTCTGTGTAGTTTACAGGATTCAGCAGGGAGGAGGCTTTTGACTCCATTACCAAGAAAGCCCGGGAGAAGAATGCAGGTGGTCACCTGACCAGCTCCAAGCTCCGTGATTGGCTGATCTCGCGGCAACGTTACTGGGGCACGCCCATTCCCATCATCCACTGCGGCTCATGCGGCCCTGTCGCCGTGCCAGAGGAGGAGCTTCCTGTCACTCTGCCTAAAGTCCCCTCCCTCACGGGGAAAGGGGCATCACCCCTGCAGTCAGCCCAGCAGTGGATCCATTGTACCTGCCCCAAGTGAGACTAATCACTGATTTTGAGAGTGTATATCAAGAGTGTAAAACACTGATTCTGAGTGAGTGTGCGTGTGAGAGGGCTGTTTTGGTCGCATTGAGTTGCCTGAGCAAGTATTAATAGGCAGTTATAGGCAGCGTCCCTCAGAGTGTGGGAGTGAGTGAATGAGAGAGAGTGAACCAGGAGGCTTTGCTTAGAACACCAGATCAGACTTTT
This sequence comes from Tenualosa ilisha, assembly GCA_015244755.2. NCBI lineage: Eukaryota > Metazoa > Chordata > Actinopteri > Clupeiformes > Clupeidae > Tenualosa > Tenualosa ilisha. Next base: position 723,586 of record PYXC01001756.1, read on the forward strand.
GCACCCACTCATATCAGTTGGAAAGACACCTGTTTGAGTACCTTCTCTGATTTAAATGTGAGCATGCATGCGACCAAGTGAGTGTGTGTGTGTGTTTAAAATATACTGGTCTGATTATCTTCAAATTTTCCACTATTCCTCTATCTCACTATTCCTGCATGATGACATAGCCCAATTCTGAATATATCCGTGGGACCAGTGCTGTTGCTTCTAGGTGGAGAGTGGTAGAGGTGGAGAGCTAGAGTGGTTGTGGTGGTGTTGGTCGTGGGTGTGTGAGTGGTTCTGGTGGTGTCGGTTGTGGGTGTTTGTGAGTGGTTCTGGTGTTGGTTGTAATTGTGTGAGTGGTTGTGGGTGTGTAATGAGTTGTGGTGGTGTTGGTTGTGGGTATGTGAGTGAGTGTGGTAGTGTTGGTTGGATGTGGGTGGATGAGTGGCTCTAGTGTTGGTTGTGGGTGTGTGAGTGGTTGCGTTGGTTGTGGGTGTGTGAGTGGTTTTGGTAGTTTGGTTGTAGGTAGGTGTGGTTCTGGTGGTGTTGGTTGTTGGTGTGTGTGTGGTTGTGGTAATGCTGGTTGCGGTAGTGTTGGTTGTGTGTGTGTGAGTGGTTGTGTTGGTTGTTAGTGTGTGAGTGGTTGTGGTTGTATTGGTTGTGTGTGTGAGAGTGGTAGTGTTGGTTGTGTGTGCGTGAGTGGTTGTGTCGGTTGTTAGTGTGCGAGTGGTTGTGGTTGTGTTGGTTGTGTGTGTGAGAGTGGTTGTGTTGGTTGTGTGTGTGTGTGTGTGTGTGTGTGTGTGTGTGTGTGAGCTGGTGTAATGGGCCTGTGCATCAGACAGCTTAGCAGACAGCTCATCCCTGGAGCCACCGGTGGTGATCTGAGGATAATGAAGTCTGTCCAGCCTCCTCTGAAAAATGAGACACACACACACACACCTCACACATACACACACACACACACACACAGTCACGGACACGGACACACAGTCACGGACACACAGTCACGGACACACACATTGCTGCTGGGCTGTGGGAGTATAAATAGACCTGTGGTTCTCTGAGCGTGACATGCAGTTATGTAAGAATTAAGTCACTGAAACGCCACAGTGATTTGTGGGCCTCATAATATGAAAGTGCCTCTCTTTCGCCATCCCTCTATCTTTTTATTATTAGTCCCTCCACCTCTCCATCCCTCTAACCATCCCCCTCCCTCGCTCTCTCAGCTAGCCTTCTTTTCCTCTCCTCCTGCTTTCTCTACCTTTGCCCCTCTTTCCTTGCCCCTCCCTATCTCTGTCTCTCTCTCTCTGACTTCTCTCTTTGTCTTTTACTCTCTCTCTTTCTTGCTCTCTCTTCCTCCATGTCTCAGCTTTTTGCTCTTCCTGCCTTCTCTCTCTCTCTCTCTCTCTCCCTCCCTCCCTCTCTCTCTGTCTCTCTCTGTTTCCCTCTATCTCCATCTCTCTGGTCTCCTGCTGTGAGGCTGTGCCGCTGGAGTGTGTAATTGGCAGATCTTCAGGATCAGTTAGGATGGCTGATGCTCTTGGTTATGTTAAGCACTCTGCTCTTGAAGTCTGCTCTGCGTCTCGACTGCTGCCTCGTCACCACCATCATCATCATCATCAGAAATTACTCCTTTAATCAGTGTTCCACACACACACACACACACACACACACACACACACACACACATACACACAGAGTCACATTCATATTCACACGCATGCACACATTCCCACACATGCCCACTTACAGCTAACGTTTTATTATCGAGACGTTTTTAACAGATTTGACCAAGTACTTTACAGTCTTAGTTTTAGTTTAGAATGAATGTTATTGGGATGTTCATGCCAGTCAAGATTTATTCAATTAAATTGAGTTGAATGTGAAGAAGCAGCCATTTTCATACGAGGTCAAAAAGACCAAAGCTGTGTGCCTATCCTCCAAAGTTAGCATACATGGTAATCAGTTAGCCCCGTACAGCTAGACATACACAGTCCTTTCAAGTGATTTATGAAGTGGGAAGGTGTGCTTGAGAGCCGGAAACTCGTCAGTTTAACCCACTGAAACAACTCCACAAGGTCACCACTTCTAGGTTTCCTGATGTTAGTCAATTCTTAGGTTTTTTTTTTTTTAAGTAGTGTGATGGATCTCTCTCTTCCTTTCTGAATATGTCCTTTGAGGCTCCCTTATCACCTGCCCAGAGGTCTGCGGTGACTGCACGGACACAAATCCCCAGTGACACCAGTTAGAAAAACTTTCTGCGTCTCAATTCAGCTTTACGTCAGCTAGCCAAACGACACACCACAGAGAGGGAGAGAGAAAGAAGAGAATGCAGAAGAGATGAAGGAGGGAGAAACCACAAATCAAATGTTTAGTTGTCCTTGGAGAGAAGATTGAGGAAAAGGCATTTTCTCAACTCAGATAACTCTGTCACACACACACACACACACACACACACACACACACACACACACACACACACAGTTGTATGTTGTGTTATCAGATGTGCAGACATTCACAAACACACAGTTGTACATAACATTTCAGTGTTACACACACTATCATGTGATTACACCCCACTGTGAGATGGACGAGTGAAGCTCTTCACACCACCCCTCAGTAGGTCTCTCTGCCATCACTGCAGCATAGTTTTGGCCCTTGCCTCATCGAATAGCTCATGGCATTGAAAGAATTTACCTGCTACACCTTAGGCCTGTTGCTAGGCAACCTCAAAGCACTCGTCTCATCCTTGTGATTGGTTGGTTTGTCTGCAAATGATTGACAGGTGCAAATGGTTCGCTTGTCGACCACCGGTGTGGGTGTCAGGGGCGGGGGGGTATTAAGAGGAGTTTTAAGTGGAATGGCTGGAATTGATGTTGCACAGTCAGGCAGTGAAAGATGACTTAGTATGTATATTTATTTAAATGGCAGGTGCTTCACCAGGGCTGTCAGTCTTGGACACAAACGGGACTCCTCTGTGCTGGTACTGAGAGCTTCAAGCCAGCGTAAAAGGCCAATTCATAAAGCCAGTCACCTGAGCCATGGGCTCTGATGATCTATATGGGGTACACAACACACAACCCAATCACTTGAGTGGCACCTGTCCCATGAACTACACCTGAGTGACACCTGTCCCATGAACCAGTTATCTGAGTGTCACCTGTCCCAAAAACCAATTACCTGAATCTTTGCCTCTTTCCTGTATCAGTAGGAGAAACCAGAAAGAAACCCCATTTTGGCTCAGATCAAGGTACGCTTATTTAGTGAAGGTAATAAGGTACCTGTGCTCCTTCTCCATACACAAGTGGATTACAAGTGGACACAAGCCATTACAGCTGTAGTTGTAGTAATCCTTTGCTGTGGCATATTGTGTCCTGGTTTGTGTTGTATTGTGTACAGGTTTGTGTTGTTTTGTAAATGGTCTGTTCTGTATTGTGTATTGGTCATTGTCTTCATGTTGCCATTTGTCTTTAGTGTTGTATTAAAGTATTTTTTTTGCTGTGTTTCTTTTTAAATGCCTGGCTGCAACTTCATTTCCCCTGATGGGGTGTTAAATTTGACTTCAGTTGACTAATGGTACCATAGCAATCATTGGGCTTCAAAGTAATTATTGCTCCCTGTTCAGTTCAGTTCAGTTTAACTTTATTGTCCTGAATGGAAACTTGTCCTGCAGTCAGGTACACAGCACAGAGATGCACAAGAAGGGAAGAAAAGGAACAGGCTAATATTAATCCCTTTGTGTGTGTGTGTGTGTGTGTGTGTGTGTGTGTGTGTGTGTGTGCGCGTTTGTGTGTTGTGCGTGTGCGTGAGTGTGCGTGCATGCATGCGTGTGCACGTTTGTGTGTGTGTGTTTGTGTGTGTGTATGTCTGTGTCTGTATTTGAAGGTGTCCTATTTGTCCTCTGTGCCATGTGACCTGGGCCATGGTCTTTAGATTCAAGACCCCTGAATGCACAATTCCAACACACACACACACACACACACACACACACACAAACACACACACACACAGAGTGATAGAGGGAGAGAGAGACAGAGATGTTTACACGCATACAAACATTAATGCAAATTCAAACACCACATGTGCGCACACACTCTCACACACACACACACACACAGGCACAGGGAAAGAAAGCGATAGCTGTTTACACAAGTACAAACATTCATGCAAATTCAAACACCACATGTACACAGACTCACACACGCACATAAAGAGAGATGTTTGCACATGTACAAGCGTTCATGCAAATTCAAATACCCCATGTGCACACACACACACACACACACACACACAGCTGGCAGTGTGCCAGTATGCCTATTCTCTGTTATTTGTGCAGGTTAACAGAATTGGCGTGGCCATCTGAGGGCCTCCCCTGCAGGTGTTGGGCTGCAGCAGGCAGACTGACCGTGTGGCATCAGTCGCACTGCTAACATTTGGCTCCGAGCTCTCTCTCTAGACGCTCCCCGTCCGCCATGTGCCAGTGCCAGCCACACTAAATGAGCTTTCTCTTCCTTCCGCTCCGTTCTCTCTCTCTCTCTCTCTCTCTCTCTCTCTCTGCCACTACTCAACTGGCTCTTCAATCATTCCAAACGGTTAACTGGGTTTAACTCTGTGTGTGTGTGTGTGTGTGTGTGTGTCTGCATGTGTCTGTGTCTGTGGGTTTGTCCGAATGACTCGATTACAGTCATTTCTGGTTACAGCTCCAGTCGGTAAGCGTGCTGTGTACCTCTGTAAACATTACCTTGGCAACAGTGAAACTCATGATTCAAAGTGCTGGTAATTGGATAATAGAGGTAACACATATCCTCCTGTGTTTTGTGAGTGTGTGTGTGTGTGTGTGTGTGTGTGTGTGTGTGTGTGTGTGTGTGTGTGTGTGTGTCTGTGTCTGTGTCCACGTGTGTTCTCAGGTGTAAGAGGCCTGCTCAAAGAGAGACGGACACCATGGATACATTTGTGGACTCCTCCTGGTACTACTTCAGATACACAGACCCTCACAACCAGAGCAGGTAAATCACACACACAAGGCAAAGCAAAAGTGTATTTATATAGTGCGTTTCACACACAGACGCAATGTTCACAGGGCTGCACAAAGATAAAGGCAAAGAACGTAAAATGACATAAATGATTGAGAAAAAAAGAAAACAAAATAAGTATAAGAAAAATAAAAAACGTCATTTTTAAAGAATTAAGCAGCCGTAGACCACTGATGAACCACCTTTCCGTGGAAAATAAACACTTTTAACACCTAAACACAGAGACTGGCAATTTCGCTTTTCCAAGAGCTGGTTCCGAGTCAAACTACTGACCAAGTCAGTGGAAACAGTCAGTGTAACAGCTAGGTAGCTGCAATTATGGCTTTTAACTAAACTAACAACTAAACACAAAACTAACAACTAAACACAAAAAATCCTAGAAACAACTAAGCCTTGTGTTAATACCAGAGCCACAACCGGCTACTGTATGTCACTGAGTCCACTTTACTTGACAAACAGTGACACCAGTCACTTATAGAACAACCTTTTCCGCTCCTGGAACCACCCTATTGTTCTTTACAAAGATAAAGGCAAGGAACAGTGAATAAGAGAAGATAAAATGACGTAAAATAAAAAGAGTAAGTGATTGAAAAGAAAACTTGATATAATGATAAAAATAGTAGAAATAAAATAATAAAATGAAGTAGAAGTAATAAAAGCTCGTTTAAGAAATAAAGATACAGCAGTTAGCAGAAGGCATCTGAGAGCAGCTTGGTCTTTAGTCTAGAACAATCGAAGCCTTTTTGATGTTCTCTGGGAGCTAGCTCCACAGCTGAACAGCATAGTAGCTAAAGGCTGCTTCACCACACTTTGTTCTAACAGCAGGTTTTGCCGGCATTTTTTTTTTTTCGGTTGCAATCTGAAAGATCTGATTGGGTTACGTTGCATATCAAAGAGCTAATTAGGCCCTGTCCCTTATAGAGACTTATACACAAGCAGCAGTGCTTTAAAGTCAATTCTATAGCTTACAGGGAGCCAGTGAAGGGACCTTAGAATTGGAGTGATGTGCTTTTTGTGAGAACCCTAGTCGCCACATTTTGAATCAGCTGAAGCTGTTTGATGGTCTTTGGCAGGCCTATGAAAAGGCCATTGCAGTAGTCAACCCTACTGGAAATAAAGGCATGGATTAGTTTTTCCACATAATTTTAGTTAGTTAGTTAACACCAAGATTTTTAACAGTATCTTTTGTATCTCTCTCTCTCACTCACACACACACACACACACACACACACACACACACACACACACAGCAATCTCTTGTGGTGTTTGTCCCTCCCTTTATCACTCAATCTCCCCCACACACACAATCATACACACAACCATACTCACACACACATACACATACACAACCACACTTACATACTTTCTCTCACACACACACACACACACAAAACCACATTCACACTCCAATGTACATGCAATGCACCCCATATTCTAGAGTAACACACACACATGTAAACACACAACCACACACACACACACACACACACACACACACACACACACACGACTTTCATGTGACTGTCAAAGTTAAGCTCGCTGTCAATGAAAACACCAAGGTTTTTAACAATATCTTTTTTATCTCTCTCTCTCTCTCACACGCACACACATGCACACACACAGACACACACCAATCTCTCACTCACAGTGTTTCTGTCACACATGCTTGCATTGACTCAGTGAGTCTCTCACACTCCCTTCCTTTATCAGTCCCTCAGTCCCACACACGCACACCCACACACACACACACACACACACACACACTCCTATGTACATGCAATGCACCCCATATTCTAGAGTAACACACACACACACACACATTTACACAGTCTTTGTCCTGTGGAGGTTATTGGCTGTGGCTGTTACTCTGGCGATATGGAGCTCTTGACAGAAGAGATTATCCCCCAGCATGCAATGCATCCGTGCTCCAGTGACCCGCTGCTAAAGCGGCTTTATCAGAGATGCTCTGTCTCCCACTCCTTTTCACCTTATTTCTCTTCATCCCTCTCTCTCTCTCTCTCTCTCTGTGTCTCCACTTATCTACTTCTCTTTCGCTCTCTTTTTCATCTCTCTCTCACTTCATCTTTTTCTTTCTTTCTTTTTCTTTCTTTCTATCTCACTCTATTTTCTTTCCCCTCATTTCTCCTTTCTCTCTCTCCCACTTTACTTTATTCTCCTTTCTCAATTATGCAAACTGTTACTAACTCCTTAACCTCTTACACACACACACACACACACACACACACCCACACCCCTTAGAGTCTGAGACAGAAAATGTAATTACCTTGTTTGGATTCCAGTTGATGGTGCGTGCAGTTTTGTGTGATGTCTGCTGTGTGTTCAACTGTGATCCTTCATGATTGCTATGTGTGCTGTGCTATTCTGTGTGTGTGTGTGTGCGTGCTTGTGTTTTATTTTCTCTATGTGTGTGTGTGTATGTGTGTTACTTTATTGTGTGTGTGTGTGTGTGTGTGTGTGTGTGTGTGTGTGTGTGTGTGTGTATGTGAAGAGTGTGGGTTGGATGGGAAGTGGAAATTGGGGTGCAGTTTCCAGTGATTGGATGAGCCTATTTTGAAGCCCTTGTGCGTCTGCACAGCATGCGGTGAGCGCTTTAGCGGGGGGCGAATGGCTAAGCACCGTGGCACGCTCAGCCTGCCTGCCCACGTCATGCCCAAATCCATGCCCTGCGTTCCCCCTGCCCGCAGGGGGTTAGCCTGCCCAGCGACCGGTTATTGGTTTTCCACGGCAGCGATTGTCTTCCGTAGCCTTAACCTTATCAGTGCATCTACAAGGCAGGACAGGGGCCCAGTATGAGGACACCGCATTGCCTCTGGCCATAGCCAGCACCACAGTGAGGGAGCAGCACTACCAAAGATCACTGAATACTGGCCAAGCTAGAGCAACAGAATACACTACAATGGGAGCAGATGTGAATAGTTGCAGCCTGCGTAAGTGGGAGTGTCGCATAAACTTTTCAATGATCTTCTGTATCAGAGTATGAGGGCTCCACTCTGGTCTGCATAAAGTGTGATTTTACCCCTCCCTCTTGTGAAAATAGAACACGGAACTTCACAAATGTTTGTGCCTCTCACTCTGCTTTTACCCTCTCTGGTATTACGGTAGACTCAATCCCAATATCTCCCCTCAGCCCAGGACCCTGAACCCACGCCCAGACTTTATCATCATGCATGAACATGATTGGCTGATTCATGCCAGTTAAGACATTGAGGGCTCAAGGGCGTAGGAGTTAGGGGGCAGATCAACACCTGTCTCTCCCAGCAGCCATCAAGCCCATGCACTTTTTTGCTCACAGTTTTATGGTTCAAGTCTGAATGCTCCACAAAAATGTTAGACCATCCTCAGCAATATTACCTAAATTTGCATTATTGTGGGGCTACAATCCATCCCAGTCTGGCTGTTGGTGGTACTGAAAATGTCTTTGCATTTGTCGATGCGTAATGGGTCTCACCAAAACTCAAGAACAGTACCCAAAACTTTACTCTGAGGTTGACAGGACTGCCATGTGTCTGTGACTTGGCGCCATCTTGTGGTGGTATTTGTCATTTTCCTCAGAGGACGAAATGGTCCACAAATGCAAACATTCAGCATATAGTCTTATATGCTCTCTGTAATGTGCTATCTTACATGCACTTGTCTTTTCATGCTCCTCTCTCTCTCTCTCTCTCTCTCTCTCTCTCTCTCTCGCTCTGTCTCTGCAGACCATTTGAGCGTTCCCTGGCTGATCATTGGCTGCCAGTAGATGTGTACATCGGAGGAAAGGAGCATGCTGTCATGCACTTGTACTATGCCAGATTCCTCAGTCATTTCTGTAGGGATCAGGGCCTAGTGTCTCACAGGTACACACATACACACTCACACATAGTCATAGTCCTGTTACAGCCACATAGAAACTGTTCTGTGCTTGGCTGTGTGTGTGTGTGTCTATGTATGTAAATGTGAAATGTGTTTGTGTGTCCACAGGGAGCCCTTCCGGAAGCTCCTGGTTCAGGGGTTGATTAAAGGCCAGACCTTCCGCTGTGCGGACACTGGCCAGTACCTGAAGAAAGAGGAAATGGACTTCAGTGGTGAGGGATCATCGAACACTTTCTGTCAGACTCCACTCCTCTTACTCAGTCTCTCTCTGCTCAGCAGAGCAGACTCAGTGGAGAAGATGAGTCCACATCCTGCACAAACAGCCACAGTCAATTCTGCACTGTTTGTCTTTTTGGAAATTGTGTTTAAAAGAACAGAAATAATAGATTCATTTGGATCATTGCTGACAAAGCTGTATTCCCTATAACAGCACCTATTCAACTGAGGTAGTGGGCCCAGTAGTTATTGTCTGTATTATAGGAACCTATCCTCTGTATGTACTACCCATGCCAGTGTGACTGAGGCTGGTGATTTGATTTACTGTGCAAATGTTTCATTTAGTATGAAGTCTTTAGAATTTGTTCCAGTGTAATGGAATATACAGTATTTCTAAAATCAGTGGAGGTATTAAGCTCCAATTATGATTTTCACTGTTTATGAAGATGTGTGCATGCTCATGTGGAGACACACACAGAGAGAGAGACAGAGAGAGAGACAGAGAGAGAGAGAGAGAGAGAGAGAGAGAGAGAGAGAGAGACTAGATCTGCACACAAACACACCTACACACACCGTCTCCCTTCACTAACTCTCCCTCTCTCATGTGTTTGTACCTCATGATTTGGCTTTTTAGTTGCCTGGCAACAGGGTAAACACAGAGGGAAGTGTGTGTGTGCGCGTGTGCATGTGTGTGTTTTCATGTGTGTGACCAAAGAGAGAGAATAACAACAAGGGAACCACCACATAAACACACAACTCTTGCTTGGAAGAGATGACATATGTATTCACTGCCTTACTGTCCCCTGACACACACACACACACACACACACACAGGCCCTGAGCCGGTGGTGTCTGGTTCTGGTGGTGCGGTCCAGGTGAGCTGGGAGAAGATGAGCAAGTCCAAGCACAACGGGCTGGACCCACAGGAGGTGGTGGAGCAGTACGGCATTGACACGGTCCGCCTCTTCATCCTCTACGCCGCCCCGCCCGAGCAGGACATCCTCTGGGACGTCAAGAGTAAGAGCGCCAGCACACTGCTCACTCCTCGTTATCACTTTGATTTGGCCTCAAAAAATGCTGTGTCACTGTCTGCTTTCAAAGTGCAGTCTGTTTGCCTCAAAATTGCTGTCTCACTTTTAGCTTTGAAAAAGCTGTTTTAATATAATGTTTTTCCCTTCAGTGATGCTTTCTCGCTATCTTCCTTAGGTGCCATTTTTCTTCTTTCTTCTAAGTAATGTTCCTATATATTATAACCTATTTGTAAAGCTGTGTGTGTGTGTGTGTGTGCGCATTTTCTCTCCCAGCTGATGCCCTCCCTGGCGTGTTGCGTTGGCAGTCTCGTCTCTGGGCGCTGGTCACTAAGCTGCGTGAAGTCCGACAGAATGGCGTGACCCCTGACCCCTCTGCCCTTAGTAAGCGGGACAAAGACACGCCCGCCGAATCTGGGAGAACAAGAACTACGCCATCCAAGAAGTAAGTTTAGGTCCAATCAAATCTAGACTTTCCAATTTTATATACTGTAATTGACTCTTATGCTGTTGCCCTGTTCTGCTTTTAGTTTCTGTGTCTTTTAATTTACTGTTCTTTGCTTCTATTTTTGTAAAACACAGTGATGTACTGTGTAAAAGTGTATGGTTATATGAATACATTTTCCTTGCCTTGTCAAATCAAACTCAAGTACAAGCAAATATACTGGCAGCATCACATTGATACCTGCACATATCACCAATGTAGACATCACTTAGTACTGTAAGTGTTGCAACACTTGATTATTGGATGTATTTGGAGGGATTTCTGCCTTAAAGGAGAAACCTGGTGTGAATCATCCATAGCCCAGTTGTTCCAGATCACAGAGTGCTGTCAGTAGAAGAATGAAGGTGAAAATTTGATACAACATAAACCGAATTGAGAAACAACAGCTAACACTAACTAAATGGGGCATAATAATTTGCTTTCCGTTTCATGTCCCTAAGCCCAGTTTAGTTATGTTAGCTGCTGGTTCGTTATTCTGTCCATGTGGTATCAAATTTTCTGATTCTTTTCCTACAGACAGCACTAGGTGACCTGGAACAGCAGGACTATGGATTGATTCACACCAGATTTCTCCTTTAATTGAGGTGAAGTGAAGGTAAGGTGAGTGTAACTGAACAGTTTCAGTCAGTCACTATGATGTGTATATTTGAGTGCATTATATATGTAATGCAAACCTCAGCACAGTTTTGCGGTGTAGACCTCTAACTGATTGAAACCTTTAGGCTCTAGTTTCTCCCATTGGACCACCGCTGTGAACTCTTAACATTTGCTCAACATTAATTACAAATGTTCTTCATTTGTAACACTAGCACAGAGCCATTACCCAGACTTCTCTCAAACACAAAGCTTTCATTTCAATTAAATCCTCTCTCTTAATAGCTTCCTAATCCCTCCATGTTCTCTGTGACATTGATCAGGGGCTTGGGTTAAGTGTGTGTGTATTGGGGGAACTGGATGAGGGTGGCTGGCTGGTCTTTGATCTTACAGCTGGACAGTTAAGTCCACCCCCCTCCCCCAAGGCACCAGACCATAGTCAAGCCTGACTGAGCAAACTCTATGCCAGAAATAACACTCCTCTCCTCACGCACACGCGCACACTCACACACACACTCCACACTCTAACGCTCACTGATTGTGGCTTGTGGGGTGATTGTGGGGTGTTTTTTTGGAAATTAATACATTTCTTCATTAGCATAGTGTGACATCAATTACTTTCCCAGAAATTGATCAGCAGGCTTCATTCTCAGTTTGTCCACTAGGTGTCACTAAAGCAACTACGTTGTAAAATCTTGCTGTAAGAGACTGAGGGGACAAATAACAGGTCACGTACTGAAAACTTGCAAATCAGTTTCATGTTGATCCCTTCAGTGGTTGTTGTTCACATCCCTTTTGGACTAAACAATTGAAACAGAACTGACATAAATCCAAACTTGTAAACTTGTAAGTTGGCCTGTAGATGGTTTTGAAATTTAATGAATATCCAAACCTCATTCATTCATTCATTCATTCATTCATTCATTAGCTGTCTGCTGAAAGTTGATAGTTTTACATTTTTTGTGATCAGCATGTTTATTTTTCTTAGTGCAGAGATGCAGTTTTGGAGACGCTGACCTCATTCAGTCCTGTTCTATGAAAAGAAAGTGAAATCTAGTGTGAAAGCTCTGACGCATCCAGTAGTCTGTCTTGCTGACCTTGTCGTAGCGGAGGGTTCGGGGTCGGTCGTCTTTCGGTATCAGTTCATCCAGCCTAGCAGCCAGTTTCCTGACAGCTCTGGAGAGCTCATTAGATAGCACTGGTCATTTTTCGTGGTGTGTGTGTGTGTGTGTGTGTGTGTGTGTGTGTGTGTGTGTGTAAGATAGAGATCATTCACACAGAGGTCAGAGTCAGGTCACCTCCACCTCCCCTGGGTTCCTGTGTGTCGTGTAATGATGCTCAGTCATGTCCCACCCACACATAAATACACACATACACTCACACACACACACACACACACACACAAATACTCGGCACAGTACTTACTGATCAAAGGAGATGTGCATTGTAACTCAAAACCTGCTGAGGGAATGCAGAGAGGCTTGGAATAACTAAGCCTGATTCGGGGGGGCGGCGGTGTTATGGCATGTGGGGGGGTTGCAGGGAAATAGGATTACCACCCTTTACTTCGCACATTATAAATATCACACGCGCTAATACACCTTATTTCACATACTCACACCAACATACATTTACTATTTCTTTCTAGCTCTCATCCGCGCACACACCCACACCCACACACACACACCCATACACACAGGTACACACACATAAATCCCTCGCCTGTTCGGATTGTAGCTTTGCCTCCCACCCTGCCCCAGAATGCTGAGCATGGCAGGCACATGGTCGGGGGTAGATCACATAGGCCCCACTGCTCCTGGAAGCCATGTTCAGAATCCCATGTTGGTGTGTGAGATGGGCTTGTGACCACTGCCCACCACACCCCACCTCAGTACCACAGAGGTCCCTTTACACAGCAGGCTAAGCGGCTGGAATGTTGGCATACCTCAAAGGACGTGGCTGTCATGGAGGGCGGGGGGGGCGCTGGAGATGGTGTGGTGAGGTGGGGGCTGAGAACATGGAGGAGGGATTGGAGTAGGGATCGGAGAGTGGTCTTGAGAGTGGCCTTCTTCATTGCAAAACCAAATTTAAGGGGGGAAAAACCACTGTGATGAATGTGTAGGGAGCCTGAGCAAGTTAATTTTCCAAACATGTTGACATGTTTAAATGCAGTACTGTAACATTAACAGATGGGAACATCAGTAGTTGTAACTTTAATAGTTGTTTATTTGTAGAACAGAAGTTGGTTGTTATGTCAGCAGAGCAACTCCAACTACTTGTAACAATAGGATGCGAATAATGGATGAAAGAGCTGTTTTGACATTGGAGAGGTCAAACATTTGAATCTGTATACTTGTAATACAGGGACAGGGCAGTTTTAACCAAAGATTATTGAATACTGACCAAGATAGAGCAACATAGTACATTACAATGGGAGCAAAGGTGAATAGTTCCGTCTGCATAAGTGGAAGTGTCACATCATGTCGCAATATAAACTTTTCAATGATCTTTTTTGTATCAGCAAATGAGAGCTCAACTCTGGTCTGCATAAAGGAGGATTTCCCCCCCTCCTCTTTGCTCAAATAGACCACCGAACTTGACGAAGGTTTGTGCCTTTCTGAACCTTTTGAACCCCCCTGCAACCTTAGCGTTTCAGCTATTCTTTATGAGGCACGTCCCATGTCCCTTTGTCATCAGGCAGTGATGGAGGGGCCCGGAGCACGCACACTCCAAACACCAAACATGGGAAACAGGAGAAGGATGGGCAGGTTGGAAGAGCAGGTGGAGGGACAGACATAGAGAGAGACAAAGTGACAGAGGCTGTACCCTCAGCAGTGCCTGATGCAAGAAAGACTATCTCTGTGTGTGTACTGAAAGATTAAGAGAGAGAGGGGCTGAGACCAGGGCACAGTATTGCCAGAGAGGGTAAAAATTAAGGAGGCACAAACATTTGTTAAGTTCTGTGTTCTATTTTCACAAGGGGGATGGGAGTAAAATTCCCATCATGCAGACCAGAGTGAAGCCCTCATACAGAAGATCATTGAAAAGTTTATACTGTGGCGTTACCTGACAGTCCCACTTTTGCAGGTCGGAACTATTCACATTTGCTCCCATTGTAACATACGATGTTGCTGTGTCTTGGTCAGTATTTAGTGATCTGTGGTATTGCATGTGTTGGCACCTGCTTTTCCAAAGAGAAAGGTGAGTGTGAGATGGTGAAACGGTGAGGGGGTCTGCCCAAAGTGGAGAGGATGCTGCCTTCTAATGCAGCTCTCTACACCACATTCAATTCAGCTGCCTTGGTAGGTGGCCTGAAACCTTTAGTCAATACCTTAATGCCGGCCATGGAAGTGACTCATTCGACAGTGGAGACAGCAGGTAGATCCGTTTCGGGCAGACCCAGGGTGTTATTGATGGGTTAAGAGAGAGAAGAGGGGGAATAGTATCAGGTGTGTGTGTGTGTGTGTGTGTGTCTGTGTCTGTAAGGTAACCCTTTTGTGTTGACTGTAAGTGCAATGTGCTGTTCTTCTATTTCCAGGTCACAGGTCACTTCACAGAGGACTTCCTGCTGAACGCTGCCATCTCTCGCCTCATGGGCCTGAGCAATACACTCGCTGTGAGTCTGTGTGTGTTTATGTTCATGTTCACGTTTGGTTATGATTATGATTCTGTTTGTATGTGTGTGTGTGTTTGTGTTTGTATGTCTGTGTGTTTGTGTTATGTGAGTGCTTATATGTCAGCAAACAGTTCATAATAGCCTAAACATTTTATAGCGATTTCTATTTCCTCTCTCTCTCTCTTTGTCTCTCTCTCTTTATCTATCTATCTATCTATCTATCTAATCTATCTATCTCTCAGCAAGCGAATGTTGCAGTGGTTCTTCACAGTGTGGAGTTTGAGGAGGCACTGGCTGCTCTGTGTGTGATGACCGCGCCTATGGCCCCTTACCTGGCCTCTGAACTTTGGACAGGTAAGACTTGTGGGTGTGTGTTGGTGTGTGTTGGTGTGTGTTTGTGTGTGTTTGTGAGAAAGAGAGAGAGACACCACACCTGTGGCCCGTCGCCTGCACTCTGAGTCCTGAATGCTGTGTGTGTGTGTGTGTGTGTCAGAAACCTAAAGAGGAAGGACTGAGAAGTGAGACACTAAAGGGATTATGAGCGAAAACACATAAAACAGAGAGGAGAGGAGCACTGCTAGAGCTGGTGTGTGTGTGTGTGTGTGTGTGTGTGTGTGTGTGTGTGTGTCTGTGTGTTTTATTTGTGATTTTGTCTGAGTACGTTTCTGTTGGCGTTGCTGCCTGCAGTCTCTTCACATTCAGACACGTTTTTCAGCAGCCAGGGTTTCCTTAAAAGCTGCTTTCCTTGGCCAGATCAGCCAGTGCTAATGCACAATGCTAATGGGGGAGAGAGAGAAAGAGAGGGAGAGAGAGAAAGAGAGGGAGAGAGAGAAAGAGAGGGAGAGAAAGGCTGGTGAAGGGGCACAGAGACTAATTTAGTCGGGGCACCGTAACCCCCACCCAACCTCTCAGAGAGTGACCTTTGACCTTTGAGTGCTGAGTCCCTGTTGTCACCTCCCAGCTGTGAAGCAGTGCAGAGAGCAGAAAGCACTCCAGTGAATTAAGAATAGCTGTCCAGCTTCAGATACAACAACAATATTCTGTGTGTGTGTGTGTGTAGGTTTGGGCATTCTAACAAGTTTGTTTTGTGTATGTCTATGGCAACCCCGTCTCCCCCTCTCCCAGAATTCCCCTTTTCCAACCCATATCCCCTGTAAAGGGACACCCATATCCAAAACTCTATATCATCCTCAGCCTTCCACCCTAATCAGCCCTGTTAGACTACCTCCATGGGCTCTGTCCTGGTCCCCCCGACCCTAATCAGCCCTAACTGCCACCAGTGGTCTGCCCTGCCCTCTTTTATCAGCTACCCATTCTCCTCATATTCCCCATATATTAAAGCCTAACAGATGTTATGTGCTAACTTGTAGCTTATAGCTACATTTAGATCATCCTATAGATAAACAAACCCTGCCTGCGGGGATGAGGCTAGTCTGGAAGGCCTGCTGATTTAAGAAGGACTCTGTCAGTGTCCATCCCTGGCAGTAGTCTGGGACACAGTACTGAAGACTGGCTCTGATCAGTGCTCTGCTGCGCTTTGGATCCCACATTCATTGCTGGCTGTC
>PYXC01001756.1:745000-767500 GCA_015244755.2 Tenualosa ilisha
CAGTTCTGTGTAAGACACTGAAAGTTGATGCTACACAGACGTTCCTACTACACTTAGCTCTCCGTCACACTCACCATCTCAACCTCCGTGTGTGTGTGTGTGTGTGTGTGTGTGTGTGTGTGTGTGTGTGTGTGTGTGTGTGTGTGTGTGTGTGTGTGTGTGATTTTACCTCTGCCCCCCTCCACCCTGATGTTGCCCAGGGATGAGGTTCATCAAAGACTCCACCTCCCCATAGAAGGCCTCTCTTTCTTGTCATTATCCTTTGCTTTCATTAGGATCATCCCTTCATTTCCTCTCTACCTCTGACTGCTCGCACACACGCACAAACACACACACACACACACACGTACACGCGTGTACACGCGCGCACACACACACACACACATGCACACACACACGTACGCACACACACCATTCTCTCACACATTTACACATACACACTCACATGCATCATACAGACACACACCAAGTACATACACTCACACACAAACACACATACACACCATTGTCTCTCACATTATTTACATACACACATACACACCAGGCATTTACACACACACACACACACACACACACACACAGATCGCAATGGTAGAGTAGGCCACCATAGGCCACAAGACGCAGACCAAATCTTCTGCTCTCACGCAGCCCTGCTCTGTGACATGCTGGCTGGCATGGCATGGCATTGCATGCTGGGTTTAGCCTGTGTAAGTGTGTGTGTGTATGTGCGTGTGTGTGTGTGTGTGTGTGTTGTCCTCTAGTTTGCAGGAACACCCTGTACAGGGGTAGCATCTGCATGGGCATGGGCCTGCTTCAGGCTGTCTAATGATAGGGTGGAGAGATCCCTCAGAGCAGCCCAGCCTGATATGAAGAGAGAGCCCTCCACACACACATACTCACTTATAATCAGGGCTGCACACACACACACAAACACACACACACACACACACACACACACATATACACATGCACCCACAGTCACACATAGGCTTTCACATAAATAATCACTAAATTGGCAACTTTCTCTCTCTCTCTCTCTCTCTCTCTCTCTCTCACACACACGCACACATACACACCACACACATACACACACTGCTCAGAGTGCTTATTTAAATACTGAAACTGGGTGTGTTTCTACTCATTTCTCCTTTTCATTTTTTCATTTTTCATGCATTCACAAACCATCAAAGACAAACATACACACACACACACACACTAGCATACAGATACTTTGGGTGTTGTTTCACCCCCCATATTGGGGCCACAGATGACTTTATCTACTTGGACCAAAGCCCTCCCACCCTGACCACAAAACAATACATGAGAGGGAGAGGACAGGGAGCTGAGTCTTGAGCTGAGTTGGCGAGAGGGAAGCTGTGTGTGTGTGTGTGTGTGTGTGTGTGTGTGTGTGTGTGTGTGTGTGTGTGTGTGTGTGTGTGTGTGTGTGTGTGTGTGTGAGAGAGAGCGTGTGTGTGTATGCAGATAGAGAGGGTGAGAAGCAGGAGAGGGAATGTGTGACTGCTGAGAAAAACAACTATTGTCTGTGGGAGGAGGATCAGCCATATTTAGTTTGAGGTAAAGTTTGGCCATATCCACAATCACTCATCAGCCCTCCCTTACTCCGTCTCTCTCTTTCTCTCTCCCCCTCTCTCTTATTTCCACCTCCCCCCTTCTCTCTTATCCTCCTCCTCTCTCCACCTACTTATGAATGTATATTTGGGCCAAATGGGTGGATTCTGTAGTCTGTAACATGTGCAAATGTTGTCTGTTTGTTATGGTGCAGTAATCCCAATGCCCCCTAAACCCTTATACCTGACCTGAGCCTTGAGACACACACCTTTAGACACACACCTGAACCCTGAGACACACACCTGAACTCTCAACCACTTAACTGGCATAATTCAACTTAGCTTAGCTGCTTCATTATGCCATGATTCATTCAAGTGTGGGTGAGTGAGGGTTCAGGCTCAGATGTAGGGGAGGCATTGGTACTCAACTACTGTGACAGTGGTACAGGTAAACATGCAGTCTTATTGGCATTATGCCAATGTGACTAGAGGATGTGGGCTTTTCAAAGCAGTCAGCTTCCATCTCTGCTAGTCATGCTTATAGATGGGAAATAAGGTGTGGAGAGTAGTGTAGTTAGAACAGCCCCTGGTTTCTACAGCAGTGCTGTTTGTTTTTACTATGTTCCCTCCCTGTTAACATTCAACCACACATAGCAATCTCAATCGGTAAGATAAGATAAGACATGGCAAATCAGCAATCTAACCACGCACCTGTAAGATACCTAGAGTTATGATGCATCTCTGTCAGAGATCAGAGCTAAATATGTATCTAGATTTGATTACCAAAATAAAACACGACTGAAAAGTCAGCTGGCTTTGTTTAAGCTGTGAGCATGCTAGAACATCTTCAGGAAAATAAGTTTGCAGAAAATATCTCGGGGGGGGGGGGGGGGGGGTGGAGAGAATGTTATCAAGTATTTTAATAGTGTATGCCATGACTAGTTCTATAAACAAATGTTCAAACATGTATCTCTCTCTCCCTCCCATCCCCTGCCCCCACCCCCACCCCCAGATAAACAATAAGGTGTGTGGGAGTGTGAGCATGCCTCGCCAGGTGGCCCAGGATGCCGAGCAGGTGAGAGAGTTGGTGTTGGCCAGCCCCCTGGGTCTCCGTCTCCTTGGCGACCGCGTCATCAAGAAGGCCATCCTCTCTCCCCGCACAGCACTCATCAACTTCTTGGTGGAGGAGTGAGGCCGGGATGAAAACAAAAGATGCCTGATTGGCTAATTATACCGTCACTCACATGGACTCTGAATGAACTTGGGAGGCGGGCTTTTGCTGTGCTCTTTTCCTCCATCTCCAAAGAAAGAACAAAGATGCACTGGACACAGCTGTTCTTTCTTTTTAACTGAAGACAGAAAGACTTATTTTTTTATTCTCTGTGTGTGTATGTTCACGTAGATTCCTACAGGATACGTCTGTGCTGTGTGATGGCCTACCACCCTGTCTCTTACGGCTGGTGTGGAGTCTGTGTGTGTTGGTTATGAAATTAAAATGCCAGCTTGAGGTGATGTTTGGCCTAGTGTGTGTGTGACTATTTTCCCATTGCATCTGTAATTCAACACCCCAACACACCAGCTCCTCTCCTTGGGTCACTTCCATCTCTTGATTTCCCCTCTCAGAGATACTTAGAACACACAGGGCTATATCTGTGTGTGTGATGGTCAGCAAGGGTCTATAAAAGGATATTTGGTAAGTGAGGCTTGAGTTGTTATGATCCTTGTGTTGACTCAGTCTCGCTCTCTCACACACACACACACACACACACACATACACACATACAGACACACACACACACAGATACTTAGACATAAGTGTGTATGCACCACTATTAATAACGTTCAAAAATACCATCCCTCTCACACACACAAACATATACACCTTATTATACACATACGCACTGATACATGCCCAGGTTAAATCTACACACGCACATGGCAAGACAAGTTCATTTGATTTGTATAGCGCATTTCTTACAACAGGGCATTTCAATGAGCTTTACAGATACAGGAAATAGTGTAATTGGAAAAAAACATGCATTTAAAATTTAAATAGAAAATGTTAGACAGAAATATAAAAGCAAAATAAATTAATTAAAAAAAAAAAAAAAACAGTTTAAAAAGAAAATAGATAGATAAATTTCTTCTAATACAATACAAGAGGCAGTCCAGGCCGTTTAATAGTATACCATTGAAGGGCTTGGTTTTAAGTTTGGATTTAAAGATAGAAACTGTGGGAGCATTTTTAATCTCATCTGGTATTTGGTTCCATGGTCTAGTTGCATAAACACTAAATGCTGACTCACCACATGTAGTGTTAAGAGTAAGCAGAGCCAGGAGTATTTTATTTTGAGACCTAAGTGGCCTGATTGTGGCGTACTGTTTGGACAGGTCATGTATGTAGGTTTAAACTATGCTATTTAATGCTTTGAAAACAAGAAACTGGAGGTAACTGGACTCCAGTGTAAGGACCTTAAAATTGCGGTAATGTGCTCATTCTTTTTTGTTTTGCTGCATTCTGTTTGGTTTGTAGATGCTTTGAAGTTTTCTTTGGAAGTCCAGTTAAAAGGACATGACGGTAATCTCGTAGTAAAGGCGTGGATGTGTTTCTCTAGGTCTGTTTCCGACATAAGGTTCCTTCATTTTCCAATGTTCTTTAGGTAAACAGAAAGCTGATTTAGAGATTTCAGATGATTATTAAAATTCAGATCATTGTCAATAATGACACCAAGATTCCACAGCATCTTTCACCTTCAGACCCTTTGTTTCAAGTAGAGCCGCAATCTTAGATATCTGTTCCTCCTTTCCACATATAATCACTTCAGTTTCATGAGAATTCAGCATTCAGATTGAAGATTGAGGTGAGCACATACATTCAGATTGACACATACACACATAAAGCAATATCCTGTAATATCATCTCTGGGCGTGTTAGCTGTGTGTGCCTGTGGGAATGGGTCCCCCCCTCAATGTGACTCAGCTGCTTAGCTCAGCGAGGCTCCACGTTGCTCCGCTCGGCTCCTCTGCTCCGTCAGCACCAGACTGAACTGGATTGGACCGGATCAAACCCGGCTCAGAAACACTCCACGCTTTAGAATCCAGAGCTCCCCCTCAGCCTGCTAGAAGCACCCGTCATCCAGGACCACGTCAACTCACAGAACTTCTCTGCTCCCAGGGCTCTGTGAACCGTCCGGATCAAGCCCAGCTTTGAACACCTTTGATCCAGGTCCAGAAATCTCCCCAGCCTGTTGGCTCTGGTGCTGACCCACATCTCTGTGAGCTCCCCGAGCTCTTTGTGTGCTGAGGTCTCTTGCATCTACAGAGCTGCTCAACACAGCTGCTGTGTCTAGTCCCAGGAATCCCCACCAGAGCTCTATTAACAAGTCTTCAAATGTTCAAAATGTACTTTTTGATGCTGCTGCACTGAAGCAATAAGGTCTATAGAGGTTGCATACAATTAGCTTGCACCTCTCATCGTAATGGGGTCAGTTTTTGTTTTTCTTTAGAAAACTGCTTTAAAAATATGCAGACACTAGTCCACTACTGTGTGTATCTTCTCATATCTGGTTCCGCGCTGGTGGAATGACCTCCCAAGTGCTACCGGATCAACTGATACCCTCTCCACCTTCAAGAAACTCGTGAAGACCCAGCTCTTCCAAGAATATCTCCTGGCGTAAATTTTTGAGAATGCACTTAATAATTTAATTTCTCTACACTGCGTTACACTATTGCACTTTTAACTTAAAATAGTGCAGATTCTATGTTAGCAATATGCACTCCTTGTTTGTTCTTTCATTGAGTTGTAGCTTGAATGTTATCCTCTTTTGTAAGTTGCTTTGGATAAAAGTGTCTGCTAAATGCCTAAATGTAAATGTAAATGCAAAGCACCATGTGTTTGTGTGGATGTGATGGAAGCAAAAACACATTTAATAGTCCTCAGTTATCATCATCTCAGCCTCATGAGCACTCATTAACTCATGAATGTCCTGCATGCCAGGTGTGTGTGTGTGTGTGTGTGTGTGTGTGTGTGTGTGTGTGTGTGTGTGTGTGTGTGTGTGGTGTGTGTGTGTGTGTGTGTGCGCGCGTGTGTGCATGTATGTGTGTGCATGTATGTGTGTGCATGTATGTGTGTGCGTGTGTGTGTGTGTTTGATTGCAGTCAGGAGTTTGACATTTTTCCTGCTCCCTCTAGTTGAAATTCTCTCGAGTTGAGTTGTCTTGGGGCTGCTGACAGCATCTGTATTGTCTATGATGGGCTTTCATCATGTGCAGATCGCACACACACACGGAATGCACTCTGAGCATGACTCACAGGGACATGATCTGCCCAGCACTGATACCTTCCTCTCAGGCCTATATTAAGCCTTTGGCCTAGCCAGCAGGAAGAGCTTATTGCTGACTTCACACTCGCATTGTGTGCTGACTTTACACTTGCATTGTGAGTGTGTGTGTGTGTGTGTATATATATATAAGAGAGAGAGTGCAAAAGAGTCTCCTGTTTAGAGGGTTTTTTTGTAAACACTGAAAATAACAACAGCTCTTATTTTGGGGTGAGACCTGGGTTCTTGTGGATTTGGGTGGCCCTCTCACACACCTGTTTGTGGGTTTGTTAATGTGTTTGTTTGTTTGTTAATCTGCTTGTTTGTTTTATTCTTCCATGTAAACACAGTCTTTGTGACTGTTTGAGTGTATGTGTGTGTTTGTGCGTGTGTCCTGAAACCTGAGTTCAGATCCAAAAATGGTGCTGCCTGCGGTCTCTTTAATTAGTGCATGGCCCTCTAGCCTGACACAGTGGAGTGTTATCAGGTGGGATATTTGCTTTGGGAGAGAGAGGGAGAGAATGTTGGCATGACCATATCTAAAAGCTCCCTGGCCCACTTTTTTTCTCTTTTTGAAAGACACAAAGTAATAAAGACTTAGTTTTCCAGTTTATGAGTGTAGATCACATGAACAGGAAATGGGAGTCACAAGGCTCTCTCTCTCTTTGTGTGTGTGTGTGTGTGTGTATGTGTGTGTGTCTGAGTCTGGATCTGACCGATGGGCCCATACCCTAGCCAGGTTCAGTGTCAGGTGGTATCAGTGACTGGCACTGCAATCTCCATTAGCCTGACCTCCTGACCCCTGACCTTGTGACCTTGTGTCATTTTTCTTTTCATCAGCTGTGAGGGACCCCACCGCAGACAACCGCTGAGAGCAGCAGCCCTAGCTCAGGCTGGGAAGAGACTACCAATCGCTACCAGAACTGCACATCCAGCCTGTGTGCTAATGTCCTCAGCCTGCATCCATCTGATGATATGTCCCTGAAACACACACAGAACGACATGTTTGTTTGTTGTGTGTGTGTGTGTGTGTGTGTTTGCCTTTGCAAAGGAGTATATAGGTTGTTAAGCACTGTTAAGCACTTTGGGTGCCACTAAATCACAATGTAAATATGATTGCTATGTAAAAGCATTAAGCTGTTTTGTTGTTTATGTACAAATGTGCATATGTGGAGTGAGAGAGACTTAGAGTGTGTGATGGTGTGTGTGTGGAAGAAAAGAGAGCTAGAGTATGTGATGGTGTGTGTGTGTGTGCGTGTGTGTGTGAAGAGAGAATACGTGTGTAAGTGTTTGTGTTTGGTGGGGGGGGTTGTTTTTATCAAGGACAGGCATTCCTCTCAGCCCCCGCTCTGCAGATAGCATTGCCACAGTGGAATGTTTGGCTCGTGGGGTCCAGGGGAGTGTACGTTCTCACACACCACCAAATCTGTTCTCTCTCTCAAACACACACACACACACACATACACACACAAACACGCACACACTCAGTCCAGAGAAGTGTGTGTTCTCACACACCACCAAATCTGCTCTCATGGTAGGGGTCACAAGGGCCAGTGCACTGAACCGGAGGAGGCCACCTGGGTTGCCTTAGACACACACATGCAAACACACACATACACATGTACTGTATCACATCCAGGCTGCCACTTCTTTAATTATGTGCATGTGTTTGCATGTGTAAGTGTGTGTGTTTGTTTGTGTGTGTGTGTGTGTGTGTGCGTGCCAGTGAGATGCGAGGTTTAGTCTCCGTGGCCTGGGAGTGGCGCACACCTGCTGCACTCCCCCGTTTTGTGTGTATTCTGGGCGGTGGCTGTTTGTGTTTGCGCTTGGGTGCCTTCTCCTAGCATTCCCATGTAGGGCTGGAGGGAGAATGGAACCAGGCCTTTAGACAGAGGAGCCACCACAACAAACATGTCCCAACAGGAGCAGGTACCACCTCAACTGTCTTCTTCTCTCCTCGTTCCTGTCCTATCCTCTCCTCTCTTCCCGTCTCCTCTTCTCCTCCTTTTTCTCTTCCCTCTTAACCTCTTCAGTCCTGTCCTCTCTACTTTTTTTTCCATCTCCCTGTTCCACTCCTCTTCACCTCCCCCTGTCACACCTCCTGTCCTCTCCTCCCCTTCGCTCGTCTCCTCGTTTCCTCCTCTCCTCTCTCTGTCCTTATCTAGCTGCCAGCCTAAGGCCTGTCTGCTATGGGTGGCAGCAGTATGTGTCTGGCACGTGCTAAAGCCTGCTGAAAAACCTGTCTTCATCCCCAGCCTGGCACACCCCATCTCTCATCAGCATGACACAAAATAACTTGGCACCCTCTTATCCCTCCTGACTTGGCTGTGTGTGTGTGTGTGTGTGTGTGTGTGTGTGTGTGTGCAAGCGTCTTCGATGGCCCTAAAATCTTTACACCTCTGGTAATTTACACACCCAGCTCCCACACCACGCTTGAGGTACAGTCCAGCGTCTCCATGACAACGGCAAAAATAAGTGTTCCAAGGCGACTGAGTACACATAGTTGATCTGTGTGCTCTAGGTAATGAGGCAGCGCGCTGAGGAGTGAGTGAGTGAGCATGTGTGTGTCTGTGTGTGTGTGTGTGAGAAGCGTGTGGGTGCATAAGGAGTTATAACTGCACTGGGTTCCGGAATCATCCCCCCCCCCCCCCCCCCCCCTCCACAGCAGGACTTCACTAACTAGTGGAAAACAACAACAACAAGAAAGGAGGGGAGAAGAATCCAGGGTGGGGCCCCAAGTTGTTGTGCACATTTGTTCCCAATTTCACAATTAGGCTGCTGCTGGGTGACTGAGCTGTGCGGCTCACTGTGGAAACTCCAGGCGCCACTGACGATGGCGGAGCCCTCAAGAAGCCAAACTCACTAAGACTCATGCTGCCTTACTGTACTAGACAGAGGTGGCAATGCAACCACACACAAACACACACACAGTCTGTGTCTGGTGGCATGTCATGCAAGGAAGGCTCTAGGTTTTAATATGGCACTAATTCAGCAGAGCAGTCATAAAACGCTGTTTAAATCTCTTTGTTACCACTTCATACAAACATGTTCAATCAGAGCCTTAGTTTTTAATTGAGTTTTCTAACCCACTTAAGGGAGCTCTGTTGGCCAACTAAATGAGATCTGCTTGTGATGGATTACTTACCTTCATTTTGTTTGCTGTCACCCCCCTCCCCCTACCAGATGTGTGTGTGTGTGTGTGTGTGTGTGTGTGTGTGTGTGTGTGTGTGTGTGTGTGTGTGTGTGTGTGTGTTTGTCACTCCCAGGATTGGTTTCACACTAAAGTGTGTGCCAGTCTCCGGGCATAGCGTGAGAAAGCCTGTAAATCTGCCTGCCCGCGTCATACATGCCCGTCTCTGTTGTGGCGAGCGGCTCTGTAACATACACACGGCTGTTCTGCTCCGCTCCACTCCGCTCTGCTCTGCTCTCTGCCACGATCTGCCTGTAATTGCAGAGTGGAATCCAGACCACACTCTATGTATTGGGACACCAGCTGAAAGCACCATTACACCAGACAGGCCTCAGGAACAATGGGATGTCTGGCAGGTCCATTAAATACACTAGGCCTCCTCAATGGCATTGACCCTGGGGGACCCTATGGGTATGTGGGATGATCCTGTGTATGCGTTTGCATGTCTGTGTGTATGTTTGGTCGTGGTGTGTTTGATTATGTGTGTGTGCGTGTGTGTGTGTGTTTACGTCCTGTATGTGTACCCCCTCCCCAGGAAAAAAACAGTTCATCGCTTTAAACGGCCAGCTCCCATCTCAGCCCTTGTCCTTCCCACTAATGTAGTTTCCACTGAATGTCAGCAGACAAAGGAGAGTGAGGTCCCAACAGAGAAGCAGCGCAACATGAGTCTCCCTGTTTGTGTGTGCATGTGTGTGTGTGTGTGTGTGTGTGTGTGTGTGTGTGTGTGTGTGTGCATGTGTGTATGTGTGAGTGTGTGTGTGTGTTCGTGTCTCATAGGCCAGTGTCTCCGTATGTCATGAAAACAGAGGCCACACACAAAGCCCTTGTGGATCCACGGTGACCTGTCACTGGTTCTATCTCACTCCAAGGGCCTCATCCTGACTGTTTGTTTGGGCAGAACTCTCGCTCTCGTGCTTTTGTCCTCGCTGTCTCTCCCCACTCTGCTATATCCACTTACACTCTTGCATTTACACACAATCACTCACACACCTACTCAGCAAGCACAATACCTGTCAGGTGGCTATCTGAGCCCATTTGTGTTATAGCTTATGTGTATTAGGTAGAAATTGTACTCTTAAATAAACTGAGAACAAGTAGGTTAAAGGTTTAGATTTAACTTAGCTGGTATGTTATTACACAGAATATGTCCTACAGTACAAACTCACACACTCTCACATTCATTAACAGTATTTTTTTATTATTTCTTCCTACTTTGAGAAACGATATAAAGACATAAAAGAACATACCATATAACTGTGTTGTATGTGCTGTCACATACAAATGAGTCTCAGTGAAACAGGACAGTAGTAGGTAATTTAAACACTACCCCGGTCTCGAGAAACTCTGATAGTGATATATGGTAACTATAACGAATTTGGGTTGGGTCTATGTAGGTACTCGTTTTCTGTGTAGGCAACAATTCAGCCTTAATATCCCACACACGTACGTTAACTTTGACTCCCTCTGGTCAGTCAGAGGTGACACGGTGGATTACTTGAATGAAATAAAGCTTACTGTGCCTTTAAATTCAACTTGAGCGCTCTCAGGCTCACAGTCAACACAGTCCCGTGGACTACTGTTCGTTCGCTCTGCGTTCTCTCTCCACATATTTATTTGGGTAGGGTTGGAGAAGTTTTTCGGAGTTATCCAGACATTTGCCAAGGACACAGTTGCCTGTCGGTAAATTGTCGCACTGATAATTATCCCTCTCCTGAGTAAAAAAACAAAAGAACTTCCCAGAAGTCTTGAAACCCCTTCCGCGCTTAGCGCCATACCCCTGGATTGGAGACGAGGCAGGCGGGACGAAATTCAACTGTGATTTGAAGCGGACAGCAGCATCCCGACTGGCAGTCTGGAGGAAGCACGCCGTTGGTACAACGTCGCTTGAACGGATTTTAACCTCCCTCGGGCGGTGTGACTACCGCGGAACAACCTTCCATTCGTTGCAAGTCGCCTTGGAAAGCTCTTATTTAAAACCGCCACCCGCTCGTTTCAGTTCGGGTATTTGAACGTTGGTACACAAACGAGTTATAGATCTCTTAACAAAACTTTGTGTAGAAACTTTTTCTGCCTTTTTCAGATACGCTCGTCTTCACCTCTACCAGAGAAATTGAGAAGATTTCAGTCCTTCCTTCCTCGTGTTGTTATTCTGGAATTACCCTTGGAATTGAGCAGCTGCTCTGGCGCTCATAAAACTGTTATCGCAGGATAGGCATGAAGTAACAGCTCGGTTGTAACTCAAAGCGCGTTGTAACTGGTGTAAATGACGATCTCGTAAATTCTCTGAAGTGGACAATCTGCAGTTTTAGTGTTCAGTATTTTGCATTTTCATGATGGATAAGTACGATGATCTGGGACTTGAAGCAAGCAAATTTATTGAGGACCTCAACATGTATGAGGCGTCAAAGGACGGATTGTTCCGAATGAAGAGAGATTCCAGCAACAATCCGGACTTCGAAGAAACTAGAAGAGTGTTCGCCTCAAAAATGACTAAAATACACATACAGAAGCAACAGGAGGAATTGGCCCGCAATAATTTGACAGCGCGAATGAACGGGGGATACGTTAGAGCGCCAGATAACATGTTTTTACCAAAGACCGTCCGCCCATCAACAGTTCCCGACAGGCAGGAGAGGCGGCAGCCAAGCCTCCTATTCTATCCGGTCCTGTAGTGGCGGCTCCGGTCGGGGGAAGTCCTTATGAGCCCTATGAAGCCCAGAAACACCACCCGTTCCCTCAGCATGATGTCGCCAGCACTAGAGCCTATAGCCATAATAATAATGATAACAAGGAGCCACATTCTTATCCATACCATACCCCAGCTGCTTCAGCCTCCAGCCCCGGGGGGTCTTGGGGCTCCTCTCGGGGGTCTCCCAGTCCCGGGACGCCTCCCGCGTTCTCTCAGCCCCAGCCGCCTCAGCGACAAGCCTCGTCCCTACCTTTTCCAACAGCCTGCCCTCCTCTGGCTCCCCAGGTGTGGGCCTGAACCGAGCAGGGACACCTCCAGGTCGCCAGGCTTCGCCCTCCTTCTTCCAGCAGTCCAACCAGGACTGGGCCAGGATGGCCGGGTCGGGCAGGCCCGATGTGACCCAGCATTCTCCCACTGGATCCCTCCGGAGGGAGATAGAGGCGGCATACATCCAGCCCTCTCAGAGTGCCCCCACCATGCATGCCCACCCTGCCACTGCCCAGCAGCAAGCCCAGGGAGACCTCCGACCAAACGGGCTCCACCGCCCACTCCCCGGGTCATCTCCACTGGTCCCAGCAGGGCTCGACTCACCATCTGCAGCTGTGCCCGAGCCAACCCAGCCCAGTCCCCCAGGCACCACCACCACCACAGGGTCTCCAAGTTTCGCCCATGGGAAAGGTCCCACTGAACGGGGTCTCCAGCCCCCGGGGACGGAGGGCCAGGGGTCCAGCGGTGAGTCTGCCCGACCCGCGGCCCCCAGCCCCCCCAGAGCAGCCGGAGCTGTGCCCCTGCCCTGCCAGACTCTCCATAAACAGCCCGAGCAGAGGCCCTCTGCGGCTGAAATAAAATTAGAAGCGCTCACCGAACGCCTGGAAAAGGAGATGGACGCCCAGCACAAAGCCGACTACTTCGGTAAGCACCCTGGCTGTGCTGTGCCATTGCCCACCGGCCTGCCGGCAACTTTGTGTTTGTATGTGCGTGTGTGTGTGTGAATAAGTGTGTGAATAAGTGTGTGTGTGTGTGTTTTTGTCATGTCGCCAGCGGTCAGTCCAAATTTTGTGGTGCTTAGGCTGTCTACTTTGCGAGGAAAACCTTTGAACAAGAGGGTTTCATATGTCCATATGACCTTCAGCGTGTGTGTGTGTGTGTGTGCGCGCACGGGTGCGCGCTTGCTAGAGCCACTGATATAACATAGCTTTCCCAAAGTCGGGAACATTACAGGGTTTCCTCTAGTCCCCCTGTCTCATAGTAGTCTGCAGAGAGACAGACTCCTTGCCTTTGCCTCACGTGGGGGAGAGACAGACCAGTCCAGTCTGTTGAAGGACCTGTTAATCATTGTCCAATTTGTTTCATTTTGTCACACATAAATCTCTACTTCGTCTGCTGGCCTGAGCGCTACACTAAATCCTCTCTGGGAGACGCAGCTGTGTGCCGGGAATACCATTGCGTTCACTGGGAATTTCAACCAAGTGGATTAAGACCGTATAGGTCAACCAGGGCAGGAGGCATTGTGTGTGTGTGTGTGTGTGTGTGTGTGTGTTGGTTTTTGGTTCTTCCTAATCACAAAGTACACAAGTGTTTGCTCATGCAGCTTGACTTAAAAAATAAAAATAAAAACGAGTCCCATTGCCAGCTGGTGTCGAGAAGCAAGAGGTGAGACTGAGATCTGGGAGGATCACATGCTTGTATTTATATATCAGGTGGGTACAGCAAGTCTAATGGGAAGCACGTGTGGGACCGACTGACGGGTGTGATAATTTTAGCCCCTAGCTGGCGCGCAGTGGCACACTGGCGAGGCCCAGAGAGGAGCTCTGAGTCATGCCCACTGACTGCTGCGCCCGCGCCTGCGTTCACAGCCAGGCCCAGGAGACGCTGAGACTTGGCTGCTTTACTCTGGCCTCTCGCATTCACTGGCACATAAAGGACACCTTCAGGATGGTGATGGAGTTCTTGAGGTGTGTGTGTGTGTATGGGTGTGTGTGTTTGCATGTGTGTTTTTGGGGGTAGATGTAGTGGCAGTGTGTGGACGAAGTGAAAGTTGAGATGTGTAAACACACATCATTCTTCATGACAAGCACACACACACACACACACACACACACACACGCGCGCGCACACACACAGCATGGTGGAAGTAGGTGGAGAAGCAGTGGAATGCCACTCGTCAGCACAAGTTTGAGTGTGAAAAATCCCAATGGCTTCACTCTCTGTTCATGCTGTCAGCTTGCCATAAGAGTGTGTGTCATGTGTTTCTCGTTTGGGAAAGAGATAGGAGTTGCCTACGGCATGGACCTCCCACTGATCACACACAGTCTTGAATGTGTGTGTGTGTGTGTGTGTGTGTGTCAGAGAGAAGGAGAGAGTGATTGAGCGAGCGAATGTGTGGGTTTCCAAAGGAAAGACAGAGTAAGTAAATGAATGAGTGAGTGAGTGAACACAGATGTTTGGGATGGGATGGTCATCATGAGATGGAGTGACTGAATGGAAATCTGGGCAAAGCTATGAGAGTGAAAGAGTGAATGTGGATATCTGTAACAGTGGGTGAGTCAGTGAGTGAATGGTCATGGATGAGATGCTCACGAGAGGGAGTGACTGAGTGGAACAAGCCTAAGAGTGAAATGACTGAAAGAGTGAATGTGAGTGAGTGAACGTGTAACTACAGGTGAGTAGGTGTTTCTAGGCAAAGTGTTGGAGGAGAATATGATGACCTAGGGAAAGACTGTCAACTCTTGAACTGTACTTCACAGCTCTCCAGTGGTTGCTAAGTCCGTCTCTGCCCCCTCGTAAAGAGAACTTCTAGATGGAATGTCAAGGTTGACTGTGAGCGCCTGTGGGTGAGGGTGAGGGGGGGCTACAAACGCCTCTGGTGTTTGTATCTGTCATGCTGACATGATCCAAACATTTACTACACAGAAGTCCACACGCTACGCCTGCTAATCACACATGTAGCTTAAGGCAGACCATAAACATCATTTCAAAATGTACCTGCGACAGTTTCATTTTGTTTGCATAGTTCACATAGTTCCATCTCTGAAGGCTTCAGAGAGTTGTTCATGGACCCAGAGGGTTGGCTTGTTCATGGACCCCGAGGGTTGGCTTGTTCATGGACCCAGAGAGTTGGGTTGGTCATGGACCCTCAGTGCTCTGCTCCTCCAGACTATGCATTCAGTTCTTCAGTGGCCAGAGGCTAAAGCCTCTATTCACTGCTTATATATTGTTGCTCCATTGGTGGAAAATTATGTCTTCCATTGGAAGCCTGTTTTATTGGCTGTCTGTGTTACTGGAAGCTAGCAGTAACAGACAACAATTGAATTGGTTGTCAGTGTCACCATAAGCCTGTGTCATTGATTGTCTGCGTTACCAGAAGTCTTTATCATTGGCTGTCTGTGTTACTCAAAGCCTGTGTCATTGGTTGTCTGTGTTACCAGAAGCCTGTGTCTGTGCTTGTCTGCATTACCAAAAAAAAAAGCCTTTGTCATTGGCTGTCCGTGTTACTTGAACTCTGTGTCACTGGTTGTCTGTGTTACCTGAAGCCAGAGTCATTGGTTGTCTGTTACCAGAAGCCTGTGTCATTGGCTGTCCATGTGAGCTTGAGTCATTGGCTGCGTTATATGAGTCCAGTGTCACTGGTGTTCCTGTAGGCCAGTGTCATTTGATAGCCGTTGTTGCTAGCGCTGTCACTGGTGTGCAAGTGTGTGTGTGCTAACCTGTACCATTGGCCACGAGAGGAGAGGCAGCGGTATTATAGGAAAGGCTTTCTTGACAGTAGAACAGGGCCATACAAACTGGCATCTATTCACTCCGGGACATTACCACGAGAGGTCCAGTCTCAGTGGCACCAAGTGACTGGTATGAGCGGTGGCACTCTGTGTCGGCTGTTTCAAAGCCACAGGGCACCACTCTGCTGGAGAGTTAGTGTGTTTTATTCACCTGCTGAACAGGGTTGTGCACACCTCCGTCCAGTCACACATTGCTCATGGTGTGTGTGGGACTTTGCTTGGCCCAACAACCATATGATGGGCAGACTGTTTAAACTACTGGTGGAATCAAGAGTAGTGGAGTAGGGAGCTTGCCTACTATAAACAAGTAGAACTGTAAACAGTATACTATAAACAAGAAAGTTTACTGAAAACATGGCCCAGTTAAGTGTAAAGTGGTGTGTGGATAAGGGCCTACTTTCTATAAATGATTGTGGTCGTTACGTTTTAAGAGAGTTTTGGTTCACCTTATTGTTTTTTTTTTTCAGTGGTTCCAAAATGTAGATTTAAGCTAACTCTATATATATTTAAGCTAACTCTTTTCCTGTTGGGCACCAACACAGAATTCACAGAACCAGTCCTGAGTCAGAAGCGCTCACCACTCAGTGTCTGAATCAAGTGGCGTCACGGCAACAGCAAGTATGGAGGATCTGGCTTTGACGCGTGTAAAGGCACCATCTCTGTAGGAGTAGTTAAAGCAGGCTCGCTCTCACACACAAACCTGACAGAGCTTCTCTCTGCTCTAAGGAGAGAGTTGTGAATGCACTAGCATGATGTGCTTCATGAATGCCAGCCTGAGCCTCTTCCTCTTCATCCTCTGCTTCCTCCTCCTCCTTCTTATCTTCTCAGTCCCTGTAAGAATAGACATAGACATCTCTGCCCAAGGCAGACAGCGCTTTCACTGTGGCCTTTTTTGTTGTGGAGTTTGGAGAAGTGAGTGCACAGTCACGAAGTCCTGGCGTCCTACCTCTAGAAATAAAGTAGAACACACGTGGGGAAGTGGCATCTAAAGTTTTGATACTCATGACCCCTGCTTTTTGCATCTTTAAAATTGAAATAAAACTTCGAGCATGTGTGTGTGTGTGTGTGTGTGGTAGGTAGGTAGGTAGACAGGAAGCAATGTGTCTGAGACTGGCTTGAGTCTGTGGTTGGTTGGCCTGTTGTGTTCCTATTGGCCAAGGGGCTGCCTTGGGAAAATGAATGTGGAGCCAACAGAAGTGCGCCAGGGGATCGTGGAGGAATGTCTGGAAAAATGGCTCCTGGAGTTGGGGCTGGGAGCGCGACAACGCCTAAGAGCCAGGGCATGATTTATAAAGGGGGTGCTTGGCCACAGACACAGCCACCACTGGGGAGGGAGAGGAACAGTCTGTGTGTGTGTGTGTGTGTGTGTGGTGTGGGTGTCTGTGTCTGTGTCTGTGTGTGTGTGTGTGTTGTATTGATCGGGCCCATGACAACCCCAACAACACACCACACACACACACACCACACAACACACACCATATGCAACCCTTTTGTCTTGGGGGAGATTGCTAGGCGAGCTGTGAGAGTATGTGTGGTTGTGCTTTTTTTTTGGGGGGGGGGGGGGGGTGGGGGGTGTTGAAACATACAAACAGACAGATTTCAGATGGTCAGTCATTTGGATGCTGTGTTGTGGGAGTGTTTGATATTATGTGCATGCCTCACAGATTGCTTTTGTTGACAACTCTTCAGCCTTGGCTTATTCATCCCTCTCTCTCTCTCCTCCTTCTCTCCTACAAACAAAGTCTATAAGTTTCAGATAAAAATGGAATTGTAATTGAAGTGGGGTTTTTACTGTTTAATCACAATGGCCCTCATACAAACGTAGAAAGCACTCACTGAAAGTCCCACACACATCTTAACACTCACGTGTGATTTATGAAGTTGTTCGTATTACTCAAATATCAGCGTAAGAAAGAACCAGTGTTGGTAAATGTGGCAAGGAAATGAGCGTAATTTAAATGTCACACCTAAATATATTCTACATTTAGAATTTTCGACATGAAGATGCATAATACATACCAAATCAGACTTGGTTTCTCTCATGTGTTGACGCTTGACTGGAAGTT
Organism: Tenualosa ilisha; assembly: GCA_015244755.2. Classification (NCBI taxonomy): domain Eukaryota; kingdom Metazoa; phylum Chordata; class Actinopteri; order Clupeiformes; family Clupeidae; genus Tenualosa; species Tenualosa ilisha. Next base: position 762,611 of record PYXC01001756.1, read on the forward strand.
TGTTTCCATGACGATTATGTATTTCTAAGCCAGTGTGCAAAAGGTCAATTGACAGGAAGCATCAAAGAAGACAGAATTTCCCAGACAAAATGTATGAATTGCCGACATAGCCCTACAGTGCAAAATGATTTTACTACCAAATCACTGTCATTTGTCCCTGAAAATTATGCACGACTCCTGCACACACTGTTCTTCTTAAAAAGAAACTATTTATCAATATGATCTGTTGCACAATCCGCTGCATAAAGAACTAATGTCAGTAATACATTTAGGAATGGCGGTAAATTCGCGGGAGTAGTTTTGTCCAATACAGGCTATATTTCATGAATATAACTCATAATTTCACATAACTCTGACAAGAATGCTGTGCGATGCTGCGATCCCCTGACTTAAAATCTTGACTTGACATGGATTTGAACACTCCTCATTCTAGCTTATGATATGTTAAGTTTTGCGAGGGAATGAGTGTGTGCACAGTGTTCTGTCATATAATCGTTTAGTAAATGAGGGTCATTTGCATCTGTTTTTAAACCTGGGGAATATAAATGTGGTGGTGGAGGCATGCAATTTTTAAGTGGAAGAAAGAGAGAGAAAGTGAGAGAGTGTGTTTGTGTATGGTTTGCCCTCTGTTGCCTGAGGGGGTTCAATCCATGCCTCTTATTTTAACAGCTGTGGTGCATTTTTGGATGATGGGGTTGGGGGATAAGATCATGAGGGCATCAGAATAATATCTGTTTATTGGGCCCCTGAAAGGCCCCTAGGCTGAGTGCAAGCAGGCCAGATTTCATCAGCAACTTAGCTGGGGAAAGCCAAACCAAAAGAGACAGTAGATGCTTAGTGTTGATTAATGACGGCAATAATAAAGCTTATTTGGATGAATTGCTTTCCACCCTCTACCTGTTTATGAAACTTTAGTAGTCTCTTCTAGACTTTATTAGACTCAGGAGGGCATCTTATACAGATGACACTTGAACATCAAGTCAATGGAGAACAAACTGCCCCTAAAATTATATTAACTGAAGTGACTGCCTAGTCTCATAGAAATTATTAGGGATGAGATATGGTCTTAATATACAGAGATATGAGGGTGAGATATGGGCTAAATGTACACCAGGGAGGACAAAGCAGTGCTTTGCTTCTTTGATACTGACTGAAATCCGTAGCCGACTAGCTAGCTAGTAGTTTTTCAGATCAAAGATCCTTGATTACTAACCGCTTCAAACGTCTCTAGTTCAGATGCTCCTGTGTGGGCCTGTGCTGTGTTCTAAAATAGAGTGCTGTGGAATGCAAGGCTAGTGTTGGGGTGCTATGGTCCTCTTTGAATGGCAAAGCCTCTCCACAGGGACTTCATTATGGAAAAGCCACAAATTCTCTTTTAGGCTCACACACACACGTGTGTGTGTTCGGGATGCATGGTACCCTCAAATGGCCTCTTGTCTGTGTGTGTGAGAGTGGGTGTGTATGTGTGTGAGCACTAAGCTGTGAGTTAAGATGGGATAGGAGGAAGGAAGGCAGGCTAGATCGCTCTCTCTCTCTCTCTCTCATACACACACACACACACACACTACTTACACTATAGTGGTCCCTTAGGAGTTGGTTCCAGGTAAGTGGAGAGACCATGGCCCTTTGAAATGTGTAGAGCTATTGATCCACATTTCCAGAAACTGAAGCTAAATTTATCAGAATAGTCAAGGATAAGGTCAAGGGCACGGCTTCAGAGCAGACACACAAACACACACACACACATACACGCCCCTTGGACTCGGTATGTTTGTGGGAATGGTGAGGTCATCACTACGATAACACAAAGAGTCACTACGGCATAACAAAGTGCAAAGAGTCACACCAAGACCTAGTTTCTCCCCCAAGTCATGGCTCACATTGTCAGCCTTTAGCTTCACTTTAATACACCTAGAGAAAGTTTCTGTCAAAAACCAAATAAGCATTACATGACTATGTAGCCCTCTCTCCCCACAACACAAACCAAATAACACTCTTAGGACACTTACTACTACTCGGAAACCACCGAGTGACAGCAGGTGGTTATGCCAGTGTTTCCTCATGTGTTGGCACATTACAGAGCACAATGAAGCAGAAATCACTGAAGTCATTTCTATTTTTTAGTCATTTCTATCATTTCTAATTGTCTTTTGTTGTTTCTTTCACATCAACAGGAAAGTCTATGACATCCTCATTTATCCACAGAGCCACCAGTGTTTACATGTAGTGTGTGTTTTTGATGGCACTAAGTTAGCAAGGTGCTTGTACAATGCCTAGTGATTGAATTAATGCTAGTTAGCTAGCTAGTTAGCTCACTCACTTTTTTGAGCTGTTTTCAGTTGAGATTCGAGCCCTTCGGGGTGTCAGTTTCCTTCAGTGCCTCCAAGGGCTGCTGGGTTGTCAGATGGCATGTGCCCCATTCAGACATTTCCTGTAGACAGGAGATATGTGAGATTCCTGTAGGCAGGAAGTGAAGTGCTTATTCCAGAGATAGCTAGTTAATTAGCCTCTGGTCTCCTCTGGGCCTGCTGTCCAAGGCTGCTCACTGCTGAACGTGATCTAGTATCTGTGTGTTAGTGAGCCGCTAATATACACAGAGGAAATCAGCATCTTCAGGCATGCATGCAGAGGAGACATGGCCAGTAAACATAAACAACAACAACAGGGCTGTCCATGACTTCTTCTCTGCCCCCACATAATGGGTGTGGTGGAACAGTGGTGCGGTCACTATCTGAGAAAACGGTTAGCCTGGATTCAAACTCAATATTTCCAGTTGCTGTTGGTCGCTGTGGTTAAAGGTGTCTGCTATATTTCACTCACTTTAGATGTCATCTATCTGTACCTCTCCTCTCCTCCTCTCACCTAGACGTTAGTTTGGCTCAAAGTGTCTGAAGGATGTACAAATATGAATGTTCTTCCAACACCCGGCCTGTCCGAACTGTCGGTGAGGTCCAAATTTGGTCACACGGTTAAAAGATTAACCTGTAGACCACCCGTGTCCTGTCCCTGATCCAAGGGGGTAAATAACACGTTAATGATCATTGGATAGCAGAATAGTTAATAACAGGTTAATAATCACTGGACCATCCTGGCCATCGAGGTGAGACAGTCCTTTTACAGCCCCGGAGGTTCTTCTGTGTGCCATGCCAGTTCTACCGGTGTCAGCCTGCTGGTCCAAACATGTCCGCTCTATGGATACAGCTGGAAGCCCAGTTTAAGACTCAAGTGCTTCTCTGTAACACAGAACAGCGTCTGTCCACACTGCTGAAGTCAGCTGATCTCTATCGACGGAGGGAGAGATGACTGGCTGGGATTCTTAGGCCCCGTCCACACGACAACGCTCCTGTTTTTGTTTTTTTGTTGCGGGTTGAAAAAAATCTGTGTCCACACACAAGCCGGAGCAAAAAATATCTGCGTCCTCACGACAACGGAACACTGAGTGAAAACGATGTAATACATATTCCACATCTACAGATACAGCCAGAGCCACTGGACACACCAACACCAGAGAGCGCATGCGCGTATAGCACAAACACAACTCCGTTGTCCTCCATTGTTGTTTTTACCACTTGTTGTGTGCTGGGGTCTTCACTGCTCTTCTGGTCACGTGACGGTGACAGATTGGCGACGTCATCGTTTTCAAAAAGCTGTGTTTTGCTTGTCCACACAGCAACGAAACGACTGCGTTTTCAGATTTTTCCACTCTGGAACCCGTTTTCAAAAAACTTCGTTTTAGGTCACCCAAATCGCCGGCGCCGTGTGGACGGCAAGGCCAAAACGCATAGTCTCCGTTTGAACAGAAAAACATAGAAACGTCTCCGTTTTAACAGAAAAATGTTGCCGTGTGGACGGCCTCTTAGAGAAGAGAGAGATGGAGAGTTAGAAAGAGAGGGGTGTGACTGTGCTTGTGGAGAGAGGGAGGAGAGGAGTGAAAAAAAAGAAAGAGAAATGTAGAGAGAGTGGAAAGTTCAGTAGTGGTAGGCAAAGAAAGGCTAGTTGGCTGGGTCTCTGAGAAAGAGAGCAAGAGAGAGACTAAGGGAGATGGTATAAAAGTAGAGAAAGTGAGACCATGTCTCTGGCACAGAGGGAGGGAGAGAGAGAGAGAAGTAAAGAAAGAGAGAGAGAGAGAGAGTGCAGTAGTAGTGGGCAGAGGCTGGCTGGCTGGCTGGCTGGCTGTAGCGAGGTGGTGTAGTATAGTGTAGGGTCGTGTGGTGTGTTCTGGGCAGCCTCATGTTTGCTGGATGCCAGAGGAAACAGAGGCTCCTTTGTGTGCATGGCTGCCACCACCTCTGGCTCTCTCCATCCCCATCCCATCCACCCACATCCACCACCCTGCTTGGGCTCCAGCTCTGCTGCCCCTCCTGCCCCTTGCTTCTGCCCCAGGGGAGCAAGTTGTGTGAGTAACGCTGTTATCTCAGTGGGACTCTGCAGCTCTTGTCTCTCTCTCTGTCTCTGTCTCTGTCTCTCTCTCTCTCTCTCTCTCTCTCTTTCTTTTTCCCTCTGTCCTTCTCCAGTGCTGTGTAAGTGGAGTGCAGGCGTCTCTAAAGATCAGTACATACAGTGCAGCCATAGAGGAGGGCTCCTTCACAAAGCTCCTTTTGTGTGTGTGGTCTGGTCTGTACTTACTACCCAGGACCAGGGCTGTGTGTGTGTGTGTATGTGTGTGTGTGAGAGAGACACGATTTGACAGAGGCAGCTGAGAGGAACCACTTGTCAACCCCCGATGAGTTAATAAATAATGTCTGAAGAATGGTCTGATCTAGCCTTTCCCCCTTCATGTCATTATTGTTTGTGAATGCCTCTATTTATACCCTCTGGTGAGTTGTGTACTTGACAAAGGGTTTTGGCTCAGCTTGTGTAAGTCCAGTTCTGTCCTTTCATGTGGATCTC
>PYXC01001756.1:772500-775000 GCA_015244755.2 Tenualosa ilisha
ACACAGGCGTGTAAAGGCGTGTGTCCTTACCTGCAGTGTCAGTGTTTTTGTTTTGGTGATCTCATGAAGTCTAAGTCATTCTGAAGAGTGACTGTGAGCCATCATTGCTAATGATTCTGTCATTGCCCTATTTTAGCAACTCTGAGAGGGAACAGGCAGTTAGTGTAACCAGAATCACAAGCATCACAGTCACTCTAGCAAGTCTATGCCATGTTGGCTAGCCGATAGATACTGCACCCCTGTCACCCCAGTGAGAGGCTATTCACACCAAGGAGAAATGTTCTCCTTTAGAGGGCTCTGGTTGTTCAAGCCTACCCCACCCCAACTCTCAGCCCAGGACAGGTGCTTGTCTTATGGTCTGATCGGAGGAAGTAGCCGTCACTCATCTCTCTCCCCCTCTCGAGCAGGTGCCCTCACACTGGTGGCTGGAGGATCTTTTTTTTCTTCTTTAGAGTGCATACATTCTAGAGAACATCTGGGTCCGTGGGATCGCAAGTGGAATTTTAGAATCTTGCATTGTTGATGAACGCCTGATGTTCCAAGCTCACCTGCTGAAGTGGCATCATGTCCTTTGACCCCCAGCCAAGCCACATAACAGGGCACAGCTCAGTCTGGGCTCCTCTGGAAGGGAGCAGCTTTGCTTTGGCTCCTCAGGTTGGCTAAGAGGATGAGGATGGATATCTTTGGTTGCTGTAAACCCACTCCAGGTAATGCGATCTCAGAAATTAAAATGGATTTCCAGTTCTGGATTTCAGTCTAGATTCAGATGGAAAGGCTTTGGAGATGGACAAAAAAGGCCCTTGCTCATTTATCAATCATCAGAACATCCATCCACCCATCCATTCACTGATGTGTCCATAGACAGGTTTGGGTGAGCCACACAGGGTGAGATGACCACATGTGACCCTTGTGTGAGAGGCCTGCAGTATTTGCCTGTGTGTGCAGCATGAGGCCCTCAGAGCTCATGATACACCGTGAGACAGTCTGATGGAGTCATCATGCGGAACCACAGATAATACCATTATATAATACAACATTCCACTGATACTTTGGGCCTCACTACTCATATTTACCAGCTGAGTGCAGCCCTCTCTCTTTCTCCGTTCCCCACCCCCTCTTTCTCTCTTTCTCTCTCTCTCGCTCTCTCTCTCTCTGTCTGTCTCTTTCTTTCTTTTCTTTTCTTTCTCCCTCTCCCTCCTCCCATACGCGGAGGCCAGATGTGAGTGTTTGTGTGTGTGAACCAGACTGATGTGGATCTCTCACTGGCACACGGAGTCACTGGTCAGCGCCAGTGTGGAGGTTATGTATCATTTGAAGTTTAAAGTCTCTCATTTTTACGCTAACCACCCCCGCTTCACATACACACACACGCGCACACACACACACATTGAGTCCATAAGCCTCACATTGAGTCGCTGTCGTCTGTGGAAAGGTCTGGGTCTGGTTTTGGTTGGCCAGTGATCTCTATGATTGACGGCAGTATCCTGGCAACAGGTAGTGGCGCGCTAAGCTCTTAGCCAGCGCTCCTGATCTGTCCAAACAGCAGCCAGCTCTTAAGCGAAGATCCAGTCAGAAGACAAGAGGACCTGCTCCACAGACAGCAACTGTGTGCTTAAAGCTGGAGGATTTCATCTCTGCTTTAGATGAACAATCGGGCAACACAGAGACTATGGATAACACACTCCTTTCACTCCCTTACATGTGCCCGCACACACTCTGACATTCTGTCACATAATCATACACACACACAAAGCCACACACACCCACCCCTTAGTGTAACTGAAATGCCCACTATGTGGAAGTGTGGTACTAAATAGTCTAGTGCCTCCCCAAGTCTCCTCAGTAGTACCATCTCTGTCCCACCCATCGGCTCACCCACACTAGTCCATCCAATGAGTACACTAGTACGCTATGGAACAAGCACACTAGTCCATCCAATGAGTACAGTAGTACGCTATGGAACAAGCACACTAGTCAATGCAGTGAGTACACTAGTACGTTATGGAACAAGCACACTAGTCCATCCAATGAGTACACTAGTACACTATGGAACAAGCACACTAGTCCATCCAATGAGTACACTAGTACACTATGGAACAGGTACACCAGTCCATGCAGTGTGCACACTGCTACACTGTGGAACAGACAGACTTGATTTACACACAGCTAGCACACAGCTAAAGTGTCTCAGAACCTGTGAGCCATCATCCATTCTGTGCACTTTCCCCTGATTAAGCTCTGTTAACTGTTTCTATATACAGTTTATGCTGTTAACACACTAGCTGCCACAAAAAGCTACTCTATCACAAAACAAATTTTAAATATGGATATTCAGTTCATGTATGGTTTCTTTAAGTTCAGTAATGGTTCACCAAATCAGTAGGTAAGCTTAGCCAAACCCACTAGCCTAAACCTACAGTGAGGTGCTGTAGTTTGATGATTTGAGTGATTTATGTGAGTGAAGAGCTGTATTGCTGCGCTGTTATGTAAGGACACGTGA